>WEIB01000268.1:0-98381 GCA_015476505.1 Urochloa ruziziensis
GGCCGGGCCGGCGGCTCGAGCTCGATCGGGGTACGTACGTGTAGACCTCAAGCTGCATGACAGAAACCGATTAGACGAAACGCGGCGCGTGTTCGATCTGTGATGATTAGACACTAGTGCTAGGTTTTTTGTTTTCATATGTTGAACAACCCTCGCCTTAGACGTCGGATGATTTTTCATATGATGCGTTGCTAAGTGTCTCCTCTTGTAAGCTCTAATATGATGCAAGAGTTTTGTAATTGAAGTGTGCAAGTTGAAGTTGGAGCTAAGATTTTGGAGTGATGTCTAATATTTTCCTCGTAAGATCTCTTCGTTTCGTTGGACTGAGTTAAAAGGTCTTTTTGATTTTAAATGATTTTGTACTGATTTAATAGTGGTCTGTGAAGAAGAAAAATCCGCTAGCTTGCCATTTAAAGTTTTGCCTTTTTGTGGTCAATCATTTATTCTAGAAAAAATATAAATACGAGCAGGGTATCAAATCAAAGTATCGAATAGAAATTCCATTGTGAGCTAGCCCAGGATACGAGCCCGGTATCGAATCGAATCAAAAGTATCTCGAATCGAAAGTAATGTATCGTCGAATCAAAGTATGGAAAAAAAAAACCAGCCCGGGATTCCTACCACAAAATTCAGATTTGCCAGTGAGCTACAGCAGGACGTGGCCCAGGACCGGCCGAAGCCGCAATCTCTAGATCTCCCTCCGTTGCTCCTCCCCACAGTGCAACTTTATGTATTCGGCCTGTGATCAGGAAACAATCTCTAACAATGGGCTTGTATGGCGCCGCAATTCAAAGATCCTATATATATATCTTTATGTCTTTCGAAAGAAACATTTTCTCCTATTTTTCAGTGTTTGAGATTCGTGCAACAAACAAGAATTGTTAGATCTTTTTCATAGCCCTAACCCATTTCATCACCCCTGCCTACGTGCCCGCCGTTGTCGCCAAGCTCCATGCCGCCAACCTCCAAGCGAGGCCTCCGCGTCGTTGTCTGCCTGCCAGAACGCCCCCGCAGCGACCGTTCGTAACCCCAGCGCCGCCGCGCCAATCGATCGTGGCCCCAGCACTGTCGGCCATCCGCCGCCTATAGCCCCGTGCACGGCGCCAGCCATCCGCCCCGTCGTCTACCATGCTCCAACAACCGCCTGGCCATGCGCCGCAGCTGCAGTGCCCTGAGCTCCCCAGTCGCGGGCCCGGGCTCGGCGGCCATGCGCCGGCGCCGCCCTCCAATGCCGGTCGCGGGTCGCCGCCCTCCCGTGCCGCGCCGGACTCGACGGCCATGCCCACCGCCGCCGCCTCTCGTCAACGATAGAGACGAAAAAGATGACCTTCAACATCTTTTCTTTGAAATGTTGCAATATTTCAACGTTTCTCAAATAAGTTGCAATATTTTTCAAAAGAGTAACATTTCTATCCAACATTTTTTCCAGTATTATGTTGAATGGGCAACTTTGAGTTGGGCCTTAATGAACTTTATAAATATATCATTAAAAATCTTCTACAAGGCGTAAGTAGAGTTACATCGCTGGGAGGATTGGCGCCCTCCCAGCGACTCTACTAGTGTAGCAATTTTTTAGTTTTTTTGTTGTTACTATTTTTTCTTTATTTCTAAGCACTATTTTTTTGTTTCTAAAAAAGTTAATAGAAACAATAAATACGTCTATGTCACTAATTTTTTTTGACACACGAGCACTATTTCGATTTTGTCTCAAAAAACAACTCGACCTGGGGGTAAGACAGCCCCGTGCTTTTTGCTAAGAGAGAAGACCTTCTCACGCAGGCCGAGAAAACCCCCGAACCGCTGCGCCACCCTTACACAGGGCCCGTAGCCCTTGTGAGACAACCACTGGGCTGACGGCTTCTACAACTACCCCAAGGTAGGAGAGCCCAAGCCAACCACAGATACGACCTGGGCCGGACCTTCGATTTTGTCTCTAAAAAAAGAAAAAAAGTAAATCTATGTCACTAAAGAAAGCGTGTCCACCTAGAGTCTATGCATCCTCATTTGCCACGTCATTCTAGACTTTCAACGTTGCGCTTTGCATACGAGCAGTCACGCGTGCTGGTATCTCGGCATTGTCTTCAAAATAAATAGGTACATCCATGTCACCGATAACCTCACTTGCCACGTCATTCTAGACTTTCAACGTTGCTCTTTGCATATGAGCATCACGTATGCTGGTATCTCGGCATTGTCTTCAGAAGAAATAGGTACATCCATGTCATCGAAAGAAAGCAAGCCCACTGAGAGTTGGTGCGTCCTCGCTTGCCACATTGTTCTAGGCTTCTAGTGTTCGCTATTACGCAATTGCTCGGTCACCATGTATTAATATTTTGTATTGTTGGCACATAAAAATGTGTTGCCCCTTGCGCATTGGAAAGTCATCATTGCCTCCCCCACGAAGTTGAGAACATGACACAAACATTGAGCTACTCAACTACTCACTCAATTTCTCCCTCATGTGTCAACTTGCCTTCTCTATCCTCCGCTGAGCCCCTGCTCGGATCAGAGGTGGTGTCGCTGCAGTGAAAGAAGGCACGCACCACCCTTCTCGTGCTCATCGACTTCATGTGTGAAGCCCACTGCCACCGTTATTGGAAGGACGCGTTCGCTAGACCGTAGTTCTTACTTTCAGGTTGTCCTCTCCGTTCTTTTTGTTGTTGCCGGCTGGCCACCAATGTCACAACACGTCGTTCTGGTCCTCTATTTCCAGAAACTTTAGCGCACCAATAGAAGAAGGCCTTGATAGGTGCGCATTTTGTGTCACACGGCCACACTCTCTATGGTTTAGAACATCTGCGTTGCCGCCATCTGAACTTGTCAAGGGGTCATGCCCGAATGAACCATCACTATCCATGACTGCTATTTTGTGCCTACCTTGTAGGCATATTACCTACTACATTCAGTAGTCTAAGATTCTTTCATGTATGTTGCAGCTGATCACCAAAACTAAATAATATAGAGAATCCAGAATCACCCATATAACGACAAGTGATTATATATATGTACATATCTATAACAGACGCGGCGTTAGCGCGCAATCCTTCCTAGTATAGTAGCCCCCGTTGCATTTGGCACAGTTTACATCCGCTAGGTTAGTCCAGCAACGGCACCGCCGCACCGGTGCACGGCAACATCGTTGTGCTGCTGAACAACAGCGTCAAATATGTCATAGGCTCATAGCACCGTAGGCACTGACTGGGGCCTGTTTAATTCCTACTGTGTTTGTAAAAAATTCATCAAAAAACTGTCAGTTCATTTTTTCTATATGTGCACGCGACCCCATAGCAAAAAGTTTTTACCACTGTCACTCTCTCTCCTCGAATTAAACATCCGCTTAGTAAAAATCTCTTTTACACAATCGTTTCATCAGTGGGCCTGGAAAACGTTAAAAGGAGGCCAACAAACTCAAAAAAAAAAAAAAAAAATCACGACAGATGCGAACTGGCGGTGCTCTGTTTCCGCATGATTCCCGGTTAGATACGGTGAGCAGAGTACTGCGGGGCTCTTGCACCTTGCACGGCAGAGGTGACTGGTGGCGATTTCCTGACGAACACATCGCTGTTCTGACGACTCTTGTTTGTTCGCTTCTGCGACTCCTAACATGACGGAGTTGGCCACCTCACCTCGTATCTCGGTATTCTGTCGAGCTGGATGCACCGAGAATCCGAGATGCTACCGTGCAACACAGATGCCCCAGGTGTCACGGAGGCGTGATAGTTGACTCCCTCCGTCAATAAGTCGTTGTTAGGGTGGGTCATAAATTTGACTTAATTTATATCAAATACATACAACATTTATATCTTCAAATAAATTTGTTAAAAAAATAGACTAAAAGATCTTTTCAATAATACTAATTACTAACTATGTACCATAAATATTAATATTTTTTAATATAAAATTAAACAAAATTTTTTCTCGAGAAGTGAGAATGACAGTTAGACGGAGGGAGCAGTTGTAGTTCGGATATTTTTTTACCGAAGTCGGCAGGGGAAGCCCCAACCTATTTTTTGCATATTTTTTATTTTAGACCCTATTAATTCGCTTCCACGGGGAGTCGAACTTAGGTCTGCTGGATGCTACTCAAGTGCTCTAACCACTAGGCTAGAGGCCCTTTCAGAGTTGTAGTTCGGATATTGATATAATATTTCAAAAAATGTTAACATTGAGCGAACCAACCGTTTACTGATACGAGATGAGTGTCTCTCCTCTACCTCTTTCCAAATCGACTGATTGCACGCATAATAAAAGGAAAATTAAAGGTGTAACAACTCGGGTTTCTGATTTTCGAAAACCCGACTCCCTGTACTATTGTGATACTCCCTGGATCAAGTAGATATCACGTATAAAACTCATCACAGCGAATATCACATCCATACCACGAATAAAGTACAAATATCTTATTTATTACATCATTCTCATGATAATACGTCTGATACAAGCCCTCAGGGCTGAACGACAAACAAAAGAACATCCAACGTAGCGGAACTAGACGTAGAAGCCTGCATCTTCTCGATCTCCTCCACAGGCAACTTGCGCGTCAAGACGATGCCTCAGTCGTACCATCCATCGTAGTTGAACTCGTGCTCATCATCAGATCATGCGTACTCAAAGGCTATCCCCAAGGAATGGGATAGGTTCACGTCACCAACCGTATGTGCAAGCTTTAAGTGGACTACCATCTAAAGGGATAAAGTATATCAAGAATATATCAAGAATTGGCTAAAGGTTTCCTATGCAGCAGCAAAATAAAATAAGTATCTCCATATCCATTCATCCCATACCTCACCACGTCGGGCTATTCCGGCACGCCGGGCTCCTATCTCCATCTCCACACTCATCTAAGTCGATGCGAGAGCCTCCTCCCCTCGCACCTCACCAACTACGACCGGATTCTGAAAGGAAAGGGAGCAAACTTCCTTTCTCCTCGTCCGTAGCTGCGAACCTTAGTCACTCTCAAATCTGACTAGAAAGGGGGAGGTAGAATATCCCAAATATGAGAGGTAACAGGGAAAATTGGCAATGTCCATACCGAGGACGCGGCTATACGTATAGATTCTAGACTCTCGAGAGCTTGTACAACTGGACCCACTCGGGCTGCGAGATGGTGGCCGCCATCTCGAGACACAACCCACAGCACAGACCCCAACCGCGACGATGCCCGCTTGCTCTTCTGGTCTCGGTCCATCGGCTCGCAATCCAATGCTTCGGAAGCTGTGTCGAACTCTCCCTCGTAGGGCCAGACGGGGCCATAGTCCTTCGGGGAGACGGTCTCTCCCGTTCCCGTACACCATCCACCTGATCTTCTCGCAATCCGGGCATCGCGCTAGTTAGGCTGGCTGGAACCCATTCATATGGGTAAGCGGTAAGTACGTGGGGCCCAAATAAAGTTACCCCACTCGGTTTCAGACCGGGGTAAGCGTCATCGTCCCAAAGGCGTATCCTCCGAAGAAGAACGCAAGTCGCAGTACCCACTATAGGTACCGCCGCCAACTCCTATGCTCCTATCCATCTATGTACTCGTCACAAGTACGGTGTGGGACCGCCTCAAGAAAAGGGGTCTCCAGGCACCTCGGTCAAGACCGAGTTGTTATAAAATGCTCACCCCCGCCAAGTTTCCCAAAAACACCTTCTCCTGCCGGTTTTATCCCCACACACGCCAATAGTCCTAATCCACATGATCACATACACATGCAAGCAGCAGCATAGCAATATCATATATAGAGTGGTAGGTAACAAGGCAATCACGGAATAAATCATGGCTATGCAAGGCTCAAGCATCATTCATTTGCAATAAGTAAAGTGCTAGCTCATCTAGTTGCAATGTCTAATAGGCATTCAAGAGATGGGCTGGGCGTGAACCTGAGGGCAAGTTCTCTTCCTCCAGGAAGTCTTCCTGGTAGTGCTCCTCTCCGGTCAGCTCCTGGCCGTTGGTAGGTCCTAAATACGTAATTATAGTAAATATCGGGGACCTAATAGCAAATAACTCCAATAAAAACCAATTCAGGAAAGATCCAAATGGACTCATACTTCACACCAAGGGCTTGGTCATGATTTTAGAAAAATATAGAAACTGATTTCATATTTTTTTTGAGTTAAAATGAATTAGTTATGGATTTTCTAAGTTTAAATCCTTTTCTAAATTTTTAAATAATTTCAGAAAAGAGAAAGAAAAGGGCCAGGGACCTATTTGTAAATAACCAGGGACCTATTAGTAATTTTGGAAAAGTTTAGGGGGTTTTCTATAAAAAGTCCAAGATCGGCCGAAATGCTGACGTCGACAGTGGGCCCTGCTGACGTCAGCGTTGACCGGTCAACGGTAAAACTGACAGGTGGGTCCGGATGATGACGTCATCAGTGGGCCCAGGTGACGTCAGCAAAAAGGGTCCAGATGCTGTTTCTAGAAAGTCTAGGGGCTCGGTGTAAAAGAAACAGGTCAGGGGTTTAGTTGAAAGGATTTCGAAAACTTAGGGGTGTCGGCCAAAGTTTTCCAGGGGCTTCTTTGTAAAAGAGACGGGGCTGCGCTGGTGGTCGCGGTTCACCGTGGACTGTGTCACAGGTTCACGTGGACCGCGTCCACCGGATCGGCTGCGGCTCGGAGCGGATCAGCTTGTGGCGGTTCACGCGTGTGGCCTCACGTGCAGCTCCACCAGAGCGCGACGCGTGGTGGCGACGGGAGCAGCGCCCGCGAGGTGCTCGATGCGCGGTCGGCAGCAGAGCGCGCGCACGGCGGCGTAGGCACGCCGGCGTCGACTCAACCTCGGCCAAATCCGGCGACAAGGGCACCGATCGGCGCCAAATGGCCTTGCACACACATTCACGGGGGAACAAGTCTAGGGTTTGGTTCCTAGGGCGCGCTAGGCCAAGATCTAGGTTGGGGCTCGGGTGCACGGCGAGCGCTCGGTGGTATGCCCCAAAGGGGTATTCCACGGGTAGCCGGGGTTTAGGGCTCGAGCTAGGCTCGGCGTCGCGATGAACCTGCACAAAAAGACCCCTGGCGCGAAGGCCTGGGCACAGGCAGAGAAAAAGGGCCGGTTTGGGCAGTTCTTGGGCGTCGGCGGCGGCGGGCAAGGTTTGGCGGCGGCGACGACGGCCAAGGCAGTGGCTTGGTCGGCTTCCTGATCAAAAACGAAGGCATGAAGTCCTTCCACAGGCCGAGCCTACGCACGCGGGTCTCAGGGGCTCCTGAGCCGCGGCGTGACCGTGCTGGGGCTGGCACGGCCGAGCTTCGGCACATCGGTGGCGAGACAGAGCAGGGGAAGGCGGCGCTCACCTAGGGGCTCAAGGTCGCGATTTGGCTCGGTCTGGAGTGGAAGAAGGCGCCGGCTTGATGTAGTGGAAGAAGAATAGCGACAGGGTACTAGTCTTGGGGCGTTCTCCTCTTCTTGCTCCGGGTGGACGACGGCGGCGCTCCGGCGGCGGCGCAGCGATGCTTCACGGGCGGCTCCGGCTTGCTCCCTCCTTCCTCGTCCTCGCCTTCTTCTTCTCCTCCTTCCTCTTCTCGTGCGGCGACGGCTGGATGAAGGGCAAGTGCCCGAGCGGGTGGATGGAGAGGTGGAGCGGGTGCTCCTCTGCTTTATAGCGACGGCGCGGCCGGGTGGAGAAAGGAGAGCGGCTAGGGTTGGAGCGGGCGCGTGAGTGGAAGGCTCGCGAAGCGGGACACGCAACAAAGCGGGAGAGGCCAAGGGCTAGGGTCGGCGGGGCGCGGCGCGGCCTTGGCGTGCGGGCCCGAGCGCGCGCGGGGTGAGAAGGAGCGGCTGCTCGCGAGAAGGCGTGGGGGACTCCCCGATCTAGGGTTCGAGGGTCGAGTGGTGAGTGGAGAGGCGTGGGGTCGGGCGCGAGATGATCTCGCGGGCTGCAACGCGAGAAGGCGCGGCGGCGGTAGGAGTCTGGCGGTGGCGGAGCGGAGGTAAGAGGGAAAGCTGACAGGCGGGGCCCGCCTGTCAGTGGAAGAGAAGAGAGGGACAGCGCGCGGCGGTTGATGATGGGCCAAGGGAAGTTGGGCCGGCGGGCGGGCTGCGGGGAGAGGAAAGGGAAGCTGGCCGGGGTTTTGAAGAGGGGCCAAAACCAGACTTTAGGTTAGTGGGCTGGTTAGTTGGTTAGGGCCCAAGTTAGTTTAGGTTTTAAACTTTATTTGATTTGGATTTGAATCAATTCAATCCAAATCACACTCAAATAAATTCAGATAAAATCCAATAAATTCCAAATATTCACTCTAAGATATAGACACATTAACAACCAATATTTAATTTATTATTTAATTCTAAGAATTTGGGAAAGGTCCAACGAAGACAACTTTATATTTTTCCTAGCTAGTATAAAATCCACGAAAAAAATTTTAAATCCATATTTTAATATTATAAACATTCCAAAAAATCTGGGATGTTACAAAAGGAGCGGCGGGTGGGCACTTCTCTGCACTGGTTGAGTCACGGAGCTATGAAAAGAAAAGCGGAGCGCGTGCCGACTAGTTACTACGATTTTCTGAACATTTGTTTGAGGATAAAATGTTTAGCTGTTATCAAATCAAGTTCTTCACCTCCCATCGTTGGCATTCAGGGTGGACAGTTTGCTCCAACTCCAACCATAAACTAAAAGATCCTAACTATGTATCATAAATATTAATATTTTTAATATAAAATTAAACAAAGTTTTTCCTCGAAAAGTGAGAAACACAGTTATTTAAGAACGAAGGGAGCAGTTGCAGTTTGAATATTGATATATATTTCAAAATATGTTAACATTGAGCGAACCAACCATTTACTGATACGACATGAGTATCTCTCCTCTACCTCTTTCGAAATCGACTGATTGCACGCATAATCAAAAGGAAAATTAAAAGAGTGGCGGGTGGGTACTTCTCTGCACTCATTGGAGCCCGTGCCGACTAGTTACTAGTACGATTTTCTGAACATTTGTTTCAGGATAAAACATTTAGCTGTTATCAAATCAAGTTCTTCCCCTCCCATCGTTGGCATTCAGGGTGACAGTTGCTTCAACAGTTTGCTCCAACTCCAACCATTTGATTACCAGAGTCAGTTTAATTAAACACGATAATTCATAAAGAAAGAAAGAAAAAGCCCACAGAATCTTGTATTCCAGACAGGGGTGTTATCCATCGGGAGTACTTGCCACGTCTGTCACAGCAAGACGGCTCGCCGAATCATGTGCGTATCATTAGGTCATTGCCATGAGAAAGGCCACGCGCCGGAGAATGCACACATGTGGCTCGAATCAAGGCGCATTTCTCGATCTGGTGCCAACCACTTCCACTGCTAGGGGTATTTCTCGTCCAGGTCTCTTCTGTCTGTCATAAGAGGACTGCAACTGCATCATGTACGTGCAGCGCTCTTATTTGCCCATGGAAAGTGGATCTCCAACAAAGCGACCAAGGTGACAAAACTTCACCTGCACCGGTGCCCACGTATCGCGGAGAGATAGGATTAAAACAAGTGAGTTGAAGAGATTCCTGGCCAGATAATGCTCCGTTGGCTCCTCGTCGTTATCATCAGCTGCAGCGCATCAGTCATGAGGTGACTACTGAAGGAAGAAAGCAAGATGCCTAGACCCTAGTTGTTCCGAATTGCTTTATGCATGCGAACTATACGTTGAGCTAGGTCTCTTCCTAGCTTGAATAATCTCAACCAATCACCATCTTCCATCTAAAAATGAAGAAAAAATAATTCCTCTTCCCTTCATTCGCGATACTTAGTCGTAATTCAATTATTCTCACCCCCTATATATATACTCCATCGGTCACAAGTTAGTGATGTTGTAGACATGTCATCTCCGAAAAACTTTAACCATTATTTGTGTTATAATATATTTGTAACACATAGCACAAGTATATTATTTTCGAATTGGTTCCAATATAAATGTACTCGTCTCATTTTCAGGTGTGCAAACCTAAAATCATTAAAAGTTATTTGCAACTAAAATTGAACGTTTGACTTGAAAAAAACTGAAAATATACAAGTTGTTTTCTTATTGGGACCTTGGTCAAGTTACTCAGTAATCAAATATTTAAGGATAAGTTCAAAGTACTCCCCTCAAGTATAGCCAAAGTTTGAGTGACCCTCTAAACTATATCTTAGTTCAATTTCCCCTTAAGCTATGTCATTTGGTTCAATTTACCTCGTAACATAATTTGTCTTTTTTGTTTCTACATACACAAGTTGAGTTTTAACTTAAAACAAGTTAAGTTTTAATTTAAATTTTTGTAGAGTGGTAGTGGATACATAAAAAATTATATTAATAGTATTTTATCATTATTTTTCATATAATTTTCTATTCTAAAAAATCTTGATATGTTTTTAGCAAGTCTTATGATGTCAGCTATCATCTCTCAAAATTTGAACTTAAGACTCCACTTGTGCATAGAGAAAAAAAAAGACAAATTGTGTTAAGGGGTAAATTAAACCAAATGACATAGCTTAGAGGGTAAACTAACCAAATATAGTTTAGATGGTTAACCAGACTTTGATTGTATTTAAGGGGAGTAATTTTGACTTTTCCTTATTATTTAAGTACGGAAGTTGTTGCATGGTAGCATGGCGTGAAGCATGGGCGACCAATGATTGCTGGCACTAGCATGGGCCGCATGCCTTGCTGTCACAAGTCAAGGTACCAGCATTAAGGTTAACCTCCAATGTCAAGGAAGAACTGTTGCCTCGCAGAAAAGCAAACTACTCATGGTGTTTTCAATGCCTACCATTATCATCTATGTCATCCATGTGACTTTGTGATACGTAGGATTAGTATCCATGCATTTACTCTACTAGATGTTAATGTTTTTTCAGAGGAAGTACATGTTCATATATTGATGTACACTTGTAGTGCAAAGACTACAAATATATCAATTTCGACATATACATACGTTGATAATGAGTGATTGACAGGACATGTTGTTCTCGCGAAAGTGACCCATCTACATCAGTCCACTTGGTGGCGCGGCTAGGCCGCTAGGCTGAGCAATTAGAGATGGTGTGCCGACAGGCTAATAACTGGGATAAAAGGAATCTTAAATATAGCTATAAAATAGTAAGTGCTGAAAGCACTTACAAGCTCAATTGTTATCTAGAGTTTCCTTTATGCCATAATATATATACTACGCTGCAACGATTTTTCAAGCATTTTTAGATCCACGGGCTAATTGGTAATAAGTAGGTGATTTTATTTAATGTGGATTTAAATGGTGCCAGCCAACTAATGCGCAGCTAAACCCGATTTGCTTTTGGGCTACTAGACGACTGAAATTTGGGCTCACTCAAAATTTACAGGGGGCAGTTCCACTGTCAATATTGTTGGAAAAGGACTTAAAAATCCCAACCTTGGCGGATAACTCAATGATCTCCACGGCCCTACACTACACCTTGAATTCCATGAACACCTAAAAAAAATCCTGATTTGAAAAGCTAGCTTTGTGAAACCAGTTCTTTCTTAAGAGTGAATTTTGACGAGAGTTTTTTCTTTCCAAATGTAGAGAGGTTATGTGAAACCTGAAGTGCCGGACAATAAGACATTCGGCACACAGTGTGACGCCTGTCATAGCAAGACAGCTTACCCTGTCTCATGTGCCCACAAGCAATTCTCTGGTCATCCAGCAGGCGTATACTCCCTCCGGTTCGGTAAAAAAAAGTCATTTTGGACATGATTTGAGTCAAACTGGTAATATAAATCGTGAATAACTTTTAAGTTATTGAGTTTGGAAATGTGAAAACTACATGAATAGATTTAGATTTGTCTTGCAAAATATTTTCATAAAACTATACATATGTTAGTTTTTAATAAATATCTTTTTTAATAAATATCTTTATAAAAATAAGAAGTCAAAATTGTACTTTAGAGAACGTGCCGCTGTCCTAAAGGACTTCTTGTGCCAAACCGGAGGGAGTATATATACAGGAGCAGAGACCACCCCAGATCCCAACCCGAACGCGGCGCGCCATCCACTGATCCACCCCCGCACCGCCGCGCGTCCGCGCCGCGCGCATCACTCTCCCCTGTCTCCCGACGTCTCGGGCGTCCCGGACAGACAGAGCCACCTCACCTCACACCACTTCCCGCTCCCTCCCGACACCCCAGGCCCGCCACGAAAGCGCCCCCGATGCCGGACGCGTCGCCTCTGCTGCGTCCCGACCCGCCGCCGGCCGCGGCGAAGCACCTCTCCCACTCCCCCTCTGCGCCGCCGCGGTTCGCGCGGTGCTCGTCGCACGCGCGCGACGAGCTCCGGAGCTTCCGCACCTGCCTGGCGTGGCTCTGCGTGGACCACTCCTCCCCGGCGCGCCTCGCCGCCGCGGGCTCCTGGGCGGTCTTCCTCCTCCTCGCCGTCGCCGCGCCCGCCGCCTCCCTCCTCCTCCTCCCCCTCTCCTCCACCTCCCCGGACGACTCCTCCTCCGACCGGCCCTTCGACGGGCAGGTCCAGGCGTCGCTCACCCTCGTCGCGACGCTCGCCTACGTCTCCCTCCGCGCGCTCCTCCGCCGCGCGGGGGGTCTCCGGCGCCTCCTCTACCTCGACAGCCTCCGCCGCGACTCCGAGGACGTGCAGGCGGGCTACGCCGCCGAGCTCGCCCGCTCCTTCCGCGTCCTCGCCTGCTTCGTCCTCCCCTGCGCGCTCGCCGAGGCCGCATACAAGGCCTACTGGTGGTGGTGGTACTCCGCCGCCGCGTCGTCGTCGAAATTCCGGTGGTGGGCGGCGGCGGCGTGCGCGCTGGAGGTGGCCTCGTGGGTGTACCGGGTGGCGCTCTTCTTCATGGTGTGCGTGCTGTTCCGGGTCATCTGCTACCTTCAGATCCTGCGGATGGTCGGCTTCGCGCGCGAGTTCGGGAGGTTCGCCGACGTCGCCACCGTGCTCCGGCACCACCGACGGATCAGGGAGCAGCTCAGGAAGATCAGCCACAGGTACCGCAGGTTCATCGTGTGCAGCCTCGTGCTCGTCTCCGCCAGCCAGTTCGCCGCGCTGCTCGCCACCACCAGGCCCCACGCCGTCGTCGACCTCGCCACCGCCGGCGAGCTCGCGGTGAGTGAATGTGAATCCAACGTGTCCTTCTCAAAGGTTTCGTATTTCTTTTCCGTATTTTTTAAGGAAAATTAAAAAATGTGTGATCCAAAGTGCACGCAAAAAAAAAAAGATGCAATTAAATTCGACTTTTTACCAAACACAAAGGGGGCTGCATCCAATTCGCACTTATCGACTAACATGCCCTTGGATGGAAGTATGGAACTAGGCAAGGAACATGAACATGTGTCCAGCAATGCTCTCGATGTGTCATTGAATTATTGAATACTTTATATGTATATATAGATCAAATATGCCATTTTTTTCTGAATAATAGTGGTACAGACTGAGACTAGTTCGTGGGACAGATAAACAGAGTACATAGATATCCATAATATAAACCGGAATTAGAATCTTTATACGTGGAAACAAAAAATGCAGAGTGGTACATGTACAGTTGTCACATGTCCAGTTTCGAAATTCAAGATCCAGTACTACTGTAGTATCTCAGTGGGTTTGGTACTTTGAGAAATGCCAAATCAGGTTGAGCGAGGACAGCTGTAAATAGAAAGTTCCAGAAAAAAAAAAGCTTGCATGCCCCCAACGGAAAACAAATATTCAGACACCACACAAGGAGTTGCATGGCCCGAAAGGAACACACATGTTCAGACACCATAGAAGAAGTAGCAATCATTGTCAGTCGTTTTCCCAATTCCACATGGTCCAATGGGACAGCTACATGGGATCCCGGTATATTACTCCTGGCTGTCTCTGCAAAATGTCATGGATGAGAAAATAAAGAAAAAAAATTATATGCATTACATATAGACAAAAAAAAACTCATTACACGGATGAAGTGTAAATCGCGAGACGAATCTAATGAGCCTACTTAATTCATTATTTGAAACATTGATGCTACAATAATCATCCGCTAATCATGGATTGATTATGGATTAATTACTCTCAGCTCATTAGATTCATCTGGCGATTTCAGGCAAGATCTGTAATTAGTTTTATTATTAGTTTGTGTTTACTATTTCTAAATGGTAAGATTATGTGACACTTTCCAACTTTTCAGCTACAATGACAAAATCTTTATAATCTCTTCAACCCCAGATCAAATATGTAATTGGTGTTGTTCAAAAAAAAAGTATGTAAATGGTAAACAAAATATATGTTTGGCTAACTTTAGTTTCCCATGATTTTGCATTGCAGCTGTGCTCGCTGAGCCTGGTGGCGGGGCTGCTGGTGTGCCTGCAGAGCGCGGCGAAGATCACGCACAAGACGCAGGCGATCACGAGCGTGGCGGCGGCGTGGCACGCGGACGCCACGGTGCACGCCTTCGACAACGACCTGGAGAACCCGGACCCGGACCTGCCCCCCACCGCGGGCTACCTCGCGCCCGCCAACGCCTACCGCGTCGCCGCCGGCGACGAGTCCGCCACCGACGACGACGACGACGACCGCAGCGACACCTCCTCCCTCGACGACCCCAAGTATGTCCCGTTCCATGCAAACAACATCTGCTTCCAGAAGCGGCAGGCGCTAGGTAAGAAACCATCCTTCTCCTTCTGGGCCTGGGCCTGTTTAGTTTCCTTAAAAAGTTTTCATCGAAACGTCACATCAAACTAATTTTACATGCATAGATTATTAAATGTAGACGGAAAAATTAATCCATTACATGAATAGAATGTACTTAGCAAGACGAATCTGATGGCCAATTTAATCTATGATTTGCAGCATTTATGCTGCAGTAATCATTCACTAATTATTGATTAATTACTCTCTAATTACCCGTCATTAGATTCGCCTCGCGATTTCCCGGCTAGATGTGTAATTTGTTTTATTAGTAGTCCACGTTTACTACTTCTAAATGATACATTTCTTTTGATGTGACATTTCCATCAAAAGTTTTCCACCATCAACGATTGATTTGCATCTTCTTTTCTCGCTGCAGTGACGTACCTGGAGAACAACCGGGCCGGGATCACGGTGTACGGCTTCGTGGTGGACAGGGCGTGGCTGCACGCGCTCTTCATGATCGAGTTCTCGCTCGTCATGTGGCTGCTCGGCAAGACGGTCGGCATCTCCTGAAGTGTCTGTCTGTTTCCACCTCCCTCTTCGATCTCTGATGCAGAGCTTCACTTCGCTTACCAGACCAGGATGTATGTACAAACTGAGTGCAGAACTGCAGATAGTGCAGTGATTTGAGCATAAGTGCATAACCTTTTTTGATCGGTTTCTGTATGTGATTCTTGTTCGTACTTTTCACCATTTCTTTCGAGAGATTCTGTTGGTTGGCCGGTTGGGTAGTGTAGTTCTTTTTTTTTTCAGGGCAGTGTAGATTCATTTGTTGATGATAATGAGGATGTTAGCTGCCAAGGTTGGTTCGTTGAGGACATATTACTGAACAGTTGGTATAGAAAAACAAATGACCAAGCTTGCAAGGTTCGAGTTCGTATTTTTCTAAATTAATTTCAGAATTTAACCAGCGTCATTTTTTTAGTGCTGACGATCAACAGCAGAGCGCTAGTGATGAATTCGTCAATTTTGAGGATCAACCAGTCTCACATGTATTCATAAAGATAGAGTTGTGATCCTGTATTATAGGGTTGATTGATTTTGATGCGTACAAAGTCGACGTTAAATTAAAGGGCGCCTTGACATACGACATCGTTAAAGTTTTATATACTGAGTATGCTTACAATTTGATAAAGTTGGTCTTGATACTTTTTAAAATATAAAATCCCATCTCGCTTTCTCAAAGCGACCTCGTTATATCAGGTCAAGTCGGCTTTCGTCTACCAACTTCAATCTGTCTGCCTGATGCGGTTAGCATTCACCAATTAATCATCAAACCAAATTACATGGGACTAGGCGAGATTACAGACTCGACGGGAACACCATGTCAATACTGTTGCATTTGTTAAAGCAGAAAAATAACTACAAACAAGTCCCAGAAGCAACAGCTAAAACAGCCCCAGCTGTATTGAGATTCTCGAGTACCAGTGTACCACCAGGCAAACAACCCTAGCAGCACGACACAAAGAGAACCATGAGAAATGCACTCATGGTGGCAAATAAGTTCAGACCTCACGTTTCAGACTCGACCAAGCCATCCATCGGCCACAACATATCATACAAAACTACATCGACAGTTCAACACCAAAACATAAACAGTAATATGTATGCTGGATCTGTTCATGACACTGACATCTAACTCAAACAGCAATTGCTGTCTGAAACAATCACCTGTTTGCAGTTTGCTTTGACCAACATAAATGGAAAGAAACCTCAAGGCGGGTATCCACAAAATCCATGCAAGGCGGCACCAGAAATGCGGAGCTGCTTCAGCCCAAAACTGTATGCAGATCGCAGAGCACATCATACAGGCATCGGCATCTGCCTAATAGAGATCTCCATCCAACCTATATCCTCCATTGCCGCCTCAGCAATGGGATAAAAAAAGGAAGGAAAAACATGCTGTGCCTCTGACCACCAGGCAGCAGCTTACCAATACCATGGTGTGTTATTTTGTGTCCCTTGCAGATGGATAGCATGAACAAACCCCCCAAAGTGATTTAGTCACTCAGCTGCCACGTGTTGGCCTTATACGAGCCCCCAAAGGATGGTGCCGCCGTGAAGTTCTGCCTACAGTCCGAACAGTACCAGTCCGCCCCCTTTGAGTGCTAACTGAGTCATGCTGAATGTCAGAAGTGTCAACAGTGCTAGTTGAACGCCTAGGTCTCTCTCTGTGTCTTCTATAAGCCCTGCTGAATGAATCTCCAGTAGAGATTCTCCTGCCACGAGCAAACAAGGACGCCAAGAAATCAAAGCCCTCGTCCAAACCACCATCTGATGAGTCATACAAGTCAATCCTCTCATTCAGAGTGCGGTCTAAGGATGTGAAGAAGTTGAGTCTTTCCTCCAAGTCAAAGTTATCTCCATCAGAGGGCAAATGGCTGTTGCCACCACCATTCAACTCAAGGACATAATCGCCCATGATGACAGCTCCTGGGTTCATGGACCTGATAGTGCTGATTGCATCCTGCCGCTCCCTCTCACATTCAAACTTTTTCCACTCATCTGCAATAGCAGGATCAACTTCACGAGCTTTCGCTGAAGGGTGCTTGGACTTCACATGCTTGCAAAGCTCCTTATATGAGCCAACAAAGGAGCAGCCATCATGCATGCAGGTTCTCCGCTTCCGGTTGAGATATTGACGAGCAGGTTGTACCACAGTCCATCCTTTAACTTCGCCACGGCAGAGAGGGCAAGCAAGTTCCATTGCACACTGCTGCTTGCTTGGAGGTTGAGTGTTTGAGGGTAATGGAAGGCCAGGTGCAGACTCTGCCGAAACACCAAGAGCCAATTTCTCCTTTGCATAAGCCTCTTTAAAGTGTTCAAGGCAGTTAGAATGTCGGTAGTTGGTACCACACATGTATGGTCGGCAGCCCTTGTGGTGAGAGGTACACAAGAGGAGGACGGCATCATGTGGATGCTCCAAGCAAACTGGACAAGTGGCACCTTTCCATTCACTCTTCTCAGAGGTCACTGACAAATCGTTTTCTTTGCCTGTTCCTTTTGTCTTCCAGGAGCATGAGGGCACATCAGAAGAAGCTGCCCTACGTTGACGAGCTTGAAGGTTGCGGCCTCTTGGTGATCTCGCCATCCTTCAAAGTTCTAGCACAAGGAAACTGCAAAAATGACATGAGAAATATTGCATACATTAGCTACAAGTTTTGATGCATGGTTGGGCTCTATATAAAGGCCAGCACTTCAGATAGAAAGCAAACGTATCTGTTAGAAAGCTTACACATTTTGATAGTAATATGTACTTGCCCATTTACAGTGTAACAAATTGTTAGGGCAAGTTAGTAACTTTATATGTTATAGGCTGATAGGATCCTAGGAAAGTTGGATATAGAACTAAAGTAAAAGTCTCTCAGTGTTTCGAAGGCGACAAGGCGAGCTGTTTAGGTGGAGCCTAGAGGACGCCTTTGAAACACTGCTCTCTCAAAATCCCCTTCCCTTAAATAGGACCAACTTGACGAACATGACAGGACAATAAGCATCGAACACAGAAGACAGCGGGACCAGATGCCTCACACAACTACAAATCTACAATCACTTGCCGTCTTCAAACGCATATATCACTTGAAGAAAGAAATCACTAAAATCAGTTGTAATAGTAGTTACCAAGGAATGAAACTACATTTCAATTAACAAAACAGATTTATTAGCAAAACAACCAGCTTACACATTATGATACGATGCTACATTGCTACATATTTTCGATATGCTAGTGAACTACAGGACTTTAGATCTCACACTTACATAATTCAAATACCTTTACTCGACAAGATATTTCAAACACTTAAGATTTGCAAAGGGCTGGGAATCGAGTGCCAAATAAGTAATCAAAGAAGGAGAAAAGGACACATGAAATAAATTATTACAAGCAACAAACATACATCTGGTGAAAGGGTCTCTAGCCTAGTGGTTAGAGCACCTAAGTAGCACCTAGCAGACCCATGTTCGACTCCTTGTAGGAGTGAATTAAATGGGTCTGGAATAAAAAATTATAAAAAAATAGGTAGGGGATTCCTCTACTGACTTTGGTCAAAAAAAACAAACATACATCTGAAAATACAAAATAGCAATGTGTTTAGAATTATGTCGATATATGCATGAAAGACCACATGAAGGATAAATAAATTGAATGAGAAAAAACATATGTTTTTCACTTGTCACTTCAAAAAAGACTTTCAAATACATCAGCACCTATTAAGACATACTCCATATGTTCTTCTTTTGTCTGTCGTTTTAGCTTTTGTGGGCACGTGTTAAGAAAAGCTAATGACGTGTCAATATTCCCTTACTAGCACACTTACTTAGCATGCCTCCTTAATCACCCATGACAACAAATGAACAAAGGAAGTGCATACTGGATAACGTAGCAAAAACTAAATAGGGTAGGGACATGTAGTTATGTCTCATCTTGAAATTCTATAACGGCAAACAAAAAAAACACTTTTAATAAATGAAAACGACAACCAAAAAAAAAGAGCAAAGGTAGTAAGTAGTAACGTACTAACGTATCTCTCACAAGAGCATGCAAATGCAACATTGCACCACCAGTAAGCTAATAAAGGTAGGGTTCTAAATTAAAAAAATACAAAGGGAATAAAATGCATTTAAATATGGACCCGAGCTGCATGTAAAGGGGGATGAGTTACTTCCGCTTCCTATAATATTTGGACAGGGAAAAGGAAATAAAAGTTATGTGCAAGGTAATGTAAAATGCTATTTGCTATGCTCTACTCTTAAGCCAGAACAAGTAACTCAAGCATAACATCAAACACTGGTGGAAATGTCCGTGTTCACTACTGCTGATCCCGAAAACAGAATATCACATGTCACAAAACTTCAAGGGCAAAAGAATTAGGTCCCCATTTCGTCCCTGCCTTCTCTTCATGGAGATATACCAGTATATATGTCAAAGAGTGATAAAAAAATTCTATTTTTATAGGCTGGCTAGCAACTGCTTTGCACGCCTACTGTCAGGTACGTAGTATAATGGTTGGTCAGTCAGGCTAGTAGATTTCACCAAGCAAACCCTAAAGATTAAATCCTGAATAAAACTGTTACACAGTACACAGCACAGCAGTGAAAGCAACAAGTAAACATCGCTTCCTTCCCCTGATTAACAGCACAAGTATCATCTCCCTTAGGTTAAACAGGAGTGGATAATCGAGCGCGGTTCAGGAAGCGCCACAGAGATTACGCCGCATCTAACAAAGGTACCCGCTTAAGCAGAAATGGAGGCCGGACCTGGGGAGATCCGCACGGACTGCGGGAAGAGGAGGGCGACGCGGCACCCTAGCGGCGCAAGCAAGCAAAAAAGGCGGGAGAGGACGAGGGCGGTGACGGGAGGTGGCGCCCGACTCCATGCGAACCCTAGACGGGCGGGAGGGTCGAGGAAGCTCGACGAATGGGGTGGCGGAGTGGAGATGCGGGCGGGAGTCCGGACCGAGCGGGCGAGGCGAGGGGTCTGAGGGGAGTGGAGACTGACCTCGCGGCGGCGGCGGGAGGAGATCGGGATCGAGTCGAGGCGGAGACGGCCAGGTGGGGGGATCTCGAAGTGAGAGCCCAGGTGAGAGGAGCGGTGGGGAAGAAGAGACGCGAGCGTGCGGATTCTTCTTCACGAGGGAGCTAGTGGTCTTGGTCTGGTCTGCTATGGAAGTTTGTTTGGGCTGGGCTGGATTGCGTTGGGCTCCGATTCATCACTCTGCCTGCGCCGCTGCGCGCGCCCACCACGGCCCATTCGCCGCAAACGCACGCCCCTGGTAATGCGGATCGAGGGTTCTCGAAGGTTCGCGCTGCCGGAGGCTGTTCATTGGCCGTCCATTCGAGCAGCGGGTACACAGAGAGAGAGAGTGGCCAGGAGTGACGAGGAAAAAAAGTCGGGACGAGGAGTCGTGGCTGAAATCACCGAGGCGGTTTGGATGCCTAGTATTTATTTTTTGAAGTTTTTAAAAATTGCTATGATTGTGTGAAATACTACCGTTTTGGAAAGTTACGATGTGTTTGGATGCTGCAAACTCTAGTATAAAAAACCATCATATTATCAAAATTGTACTCTCTCCGTTCCAAAATATAGGTCATTTTGACATTTATATATTTTGCAATGAATCTAGATATACATTGTATTAAAACGCATAACAAAATTTACTAACCTAGAAATGCCAAAACGGGCTATAATTTGAAATGGGGTAATGTTTATAAAACTTCACTCCATATTTTTCTTATGAACCGTAGTTTTGCACGTCTTTGCTTTAAAAGCTATAGTTTCTTGGTATTAAAGTTTTTCAATACTAAAACATCCAACAGACTCTAAATCAGCTTTGTGCCCTCTCATCTCTAGATGAACTATTACACTAAAAGCCTGAGGAGTCGAACATATATTCCATGAGGAGAGCGACCAAAGTATAGATTTTTTTTTTGCAAGGGCATTAGCATGCTCGTCAAGAAGTTGCAACAGCGCAGCGGCTGCAGCAGTAACAACTGCTCTAGGCGTTGCGGCCAGGCAGGCAACAACAGATGTGGTACCCATGGCCTTGTTTAGTTACACACAAAACGTAAAAAATTTTCATCGAGAGAACCGTATAAGTTCATTTCTTCTCTCTGTGCATGCGGCCCAATGCGTAGTTTTCACCCGTTTTACGGAACTAAACACGGCCCTCAGAAGACTTACATATGAGTGCGCAGCCGAGCGGCTGTGTTGCTTAGCCGCTGCCGAAAAAAAATCACAAGCGAGCTATTGTTAGTGTTGTACCACATCATTAACAAGAAGAAGGAATTAAGGGCACGATTACTTTTGTTGCTAGCTTGCCTCACGCTAGCATTGCCGCTAGGCGAGGTAATATATTGGGAGCATGAGTAACAAGTAGGTCCAGTGAGCATCGACAAAAAAAGTATAAAACGAATCTTTAGAAAATTAAAAATGGAAGGAACGATCGAAGTATTTAGAGAAAATCGCTACCAATTTCTAGGGGCCTCTAAAGATCATCATGAGTGGATAAAGATGAAATTGAGGAAGAAAAAAGAAATGAATAGAATGGCATTTGCTACATTCTAAATATAAGATCCAGTCCACGAATGCATAAGGCCAAATAGTGCAATGGATGGAATAACTATGCGCCGGGGGAGGGGGGAATGATGTAAATGGCCATGGTCTTTTGATGTTTACGTTTGTGCTCCATCTTGCAAAGGATATGTTATTTTCTTCTTTTTGAATGATATATGCGTTTGAAAATATAAGACTTTTATGTTTTTACCAAATTGGTTATGGACTTATCACAAGATATTATGTCCATACGAAAAAAGTAGTTTAGAAAATTTAAGGGTTGCTTCTAAAAATAATTCAATATTGTGTTATCACTTATTTTTCTAACTAATAACTTGCAAGTTAATACATTGTGTGAGCACTTACATGACATCTGTGAATCTCTATAACCATATAATTTTCAAGATATAATTATTTATATACAATCCTTTAAAAAACATCCTTTATTTATACATAGCAGCGAGAAAAAAGAGGAAGGAGGCAGAGTTCATCTGCCTGTCCAACAAACCAACCGTGATTCATCCGAGTTGTAGCGTGCCAAATCCTATAAAACCCACGAATTTATATCCGTAATCCTTTGGAAAAAAATTCTTTTTGTTCGCTTCCGCTGCCCCTGCCCCCCTCCCACCCCGCACCGCAGCCGCCGAATTCGCCGAGGGCAACGCGAGCGTCTCGCCGGGAGTAACCGCCAATCCGACGACGCACCCAATCTCGCCGCCGCCGCCGCCGCGTTCTTCATCCTCCCGCACAGACTCTTTCCCTGGATTTCTCGGGTAGTAGTTAATCCAAGCCCAGGCGGAGGCGCCCGTCGTGCGGCGCGAGTGCCACGGCGCCCTAATCTAAAGACCTAGGCTCTCTGGAAGGTTGGGGGGTTTAATCCTCGCGGAAGGTTTCTTCCGCCGCGCCGCCGCCGCCGCAATTTGCTGCGCCTCGCCCTCGGCGGCCTCGCCGCCTGGCCGGCGACCGACGGGGCGCGGCAAGCCGGGGTCCTCCTTCCGCCCGCAAGAGCCGTCTCTCGTCGGGAGGCGACGTCCTCCTCCCCACCCCTGGTACTGGCCCGGATTCGTCTGCCTCGTGGTGCCCTGCTAATGTAATCTTGTAATCTATTCCAGTCTAATCTTCCGTCCGTGGTTCGATTAGGTTCGTCTTCTCCAGCGCGCAGGAGCAATCCACCCCAGGAGCGGGCGGGTGCAGTTTCGCTGCCCCGGCAATTTTGGGGGTTCAGTTGAACCCCCATGCCCTACGGCAGGTCCACCCCTGGCCCGGCCTCCCAACCGCGGCCGGTGGGTGGACGGTGAGTGGTGCCTGCTGCCATGGAGCAGGACACACCCTCGTTTAAGCCGGAATGGCTGCAGAAAGACAGGGCAGCAGGCGCCGCAAACATCTGGGCTACAGCTTCCTCCCGCTCAGGTGACTCCACTGGCCTTGCCAATTTTGAGTCTGTTGTCGTCTGCTAGAGTGTGATGCTGTGCTACAGATAATGCAATTGTAACGCCAATATGGGATTGCTAGTTTTGGAACCAAGTAACGCTTGTGCAAGTGACGGTTTGTATTTGTTCGCGTGCTTCACATGCACCAAACATCAAAAGTTCTATCCTTATAGGAACAGCGTGTATTGTATATGGATGTAATCATGCTACCGTGACCCTGCAATTTAGAGGCAGTTTCTAGATATGGTATTCTTGATGATGGGAATGTAGATGTTATTGTACTGTGCGGTCGATTCTTGGACAAACTAGATGGTTGGAGCAACATCAAGGAATTCGTGTGTTTCTTACTGAAGCTGGATCCAAGGAAACGTACTAACATATTGTTTGCATGTTCTTATTGGCTTGAATTGACTATTCCATAGATACGACATAGTCCTTGTGTTGGATATGATTAATTGCTGCAATGCTGTTGGTTGAAATATACATATATTTGTATTGGTCTTACGCACATAAAACAAGGGAGGTGTTAATGGTACGTGACGTACATTTGCACCTTTCAGTTATTACACAGTTCTCTAATTAGATGGTTAATTTAGTACAATTACTTACATGTTTAGAAATAAATGCCATTGTTTCACTGTGTTGGCTGCTTGCATACTTTGTTGATCTGTTCACAGTATCACTGTTACCTTGGGCTAGTGCAACCTTGTATTTTGTCCATTTTATAAACTCTTTTTTGTAGTGAATTTTTGTGGTTTAGTTTTTCTCTGTTGAGTTTCTACTGATGTGCAAACTATTTGTTTGTTCAACTGATATCATAATGAGTCATTTTGTTCTGTGTTGTAAAACTGTCAGTAATGCTAATGACAAGTATTTTTCTTGCACATTTTAGATTATCAAGGTACAAGTGGTTCATTAAGAAGCCATTCATCTGGACATGATCGTGACCGTAGTTCCCGGCAGTCTTCATTACGGAGAAATTCAGGCTCAAATGGGTCTCGGAGACCTGACCGGGATGCACTGGGAAAGTCAAGGGGCTATGCCAATTTTGGAAGGAACAGGGACAAGGATCGGGAGAGGGACTCTGATTCCCGTGACAGGGAGAGTAGGTCGACTGCTGCAGATCGTCATGATTTCAAGTCCTTTGGCACATGCAAATCTGAAAGGGATAGGATGAATCGTGCCCGCTCGAAGGCAGACACATGGAGTAAGGGAGTAGTTAACCTGAATAATGGTAGTTCCTCTAGAAATAATGGAGTTAGTTCTTCTAGAAGCAATGACAAAAGCAATACAGCTAGTACTGCAAATGCTATTGTTAACTCTTTTAGCAATGCTGCTGTGGGGACCTTCATGAGCAATGCTGCTGTCGGGACCTCTATAAGCAGTGCTTCTGTCCGGACCTCAGTCAGCAATGCTTCTGTCAGTAATAACGTCATAAGCAACGACAGCAATGCTGCTAGCATAACCTTTGAGCGAGAATTTCCACAGCTTAGTTTGGATGACAAAAATGGAAGGCAAGGCATAAGCAAAGTCCCATCTCCAGGTATCAGCACTCCAATTCAGAATGTACCTCTGATAACACCATCTGATGGCTGGAACTCTGTGCTAGCAGATCTTCCTTTATTAAGTGATGTAAAGAAAAGCCCAGCCACGTCTTTGACATTACAAGTTATTCCTAGTAAACAGAATGAAGTGATGCCAAACAGTGGTACTGCATTAAGCATGGCAGAGACAGTGATGCAAGCTCCTCCGAGAATTTCCAGTGGCCCTCAGGTAATCAATGCTTACAGTGTGCTTTGTATTTGGTAATTCAGAATTTTGCTCTCTTAGTATATGATTATGATTGTACCTTCTTAATTGTAGTTATCAATGGAGGCTCAGAAGATCGAAGAAAGAACCTTAAGGCAGTATACTCTAAGGCCTCTTACACCTCCAGCAAGCAAATCTTCTGTAAGTTGATATATTTCCTTCAGATGTGAATAGTATTTCATTTAGAGCTGTATATATGCCTGTGCCATCCGTCAATTTTATTATCATGCAGCCTTTGGACAAGAGCATTATCATGTTGTTGATACTATAGCAACGGAAGGACATCAACAATCCTTGGCCATTTTGAGTTTTGCGCCTTAGTTTTTGGATATACAGCATTTTTTATAATCGGATTGACTGTTTTGTTTTAGAACAGAAACCTTGAAATATCCTGCTGACGGCACATTCTATGATATGATTTATATATACTAGTTAAAATGGTGTGGCATATGGCAATATTGATTGGGCTTGAAATGCACATAAAAAGGAAATAATTAATTACGGAGTTACACTATACCCCAAATATTTTTCATCAGAAAGAAAATGCAAGGTAATATAATGGAATGATTTTTCTGGCATATTCAAAATGTACATTCATATTCACATTTGCTATTAGCTGAACATTGCTCAGAGTGATGATTCCCCTAGCCCGGAGATGCCTCATCACTTAAATAGCTTCCAGGTTTGTAGAATACAACCCAGCTCACAAACCATTAGCCTGGCCCAATGCAAAAAGGGCATGCAAGCCTGGCTAGTGGGAAATGCAAATCAGATCCGTTCCCCACGCAAGCTGCACAAGGCAAAAAATGCATACACAGCTATCTTAAGGCACCCAGCCAAACACGAGCACATTGCATTGATTTAGCCTGGTCAAGATTGGCCTGGGTTAGAGCTAGCCTGGCTAGCAACTAGACCAATCACAACCTTGCTATGTTGACATATCCTTCAGCCTTCAGTATTGTGTATGCTTTGATGCATATATGTGCACTATTCTCACTCAAACTAGATGTGTACAGTTGGGAATATGAACAGTAGCTATGTTTTCGTTTCTATTGCAAACAACCAAAGTACAATCTACAAGGACCATGTACATTTACATGTTATACGTATTGATTCTTCACTTACAGTTTTGTTGAGGTTTAATTGCATACATATGCACAAGAAAAAATAATCCAGTCTTATCCCTGTCTGAATCAACCTTGTTTATATGTGCTTAACCAATTTTTTCAAATCGTCCAGGTGCTTAGTTCTGTGAAAACAAAAGGTACAAGGCTTGGAGATCCTACTGGTTCTAGTAAGACTCTACAACAATTAAAAATACAGCCTACCAACAGTTCTGTTAGAGCTCCAGTTAAAGCCGATATTTCAAAGCTTTCTCAGTCAGGAAGTTTCCAAATCCTGAGTCGAGAGCAAAACGGTGCTGCACACACTGGCAAAGACTGCCCTATCAAACCTGTGAGTCCTCCAATTCCTTTGGTTTCAATGGATACACAGAAAAAGCCAGTTGTGAGCCAAAAGTTGAAGATTGGCACCAACGAGCGTCCTGTGCCCCTAAAAGGTCCATGTGGCGACAGAACATCAAATGCGAGAGGCAGGCATAAATTCTTTGAGTCGATACGGACCAAGTCTTCAAATGATTCGAGCATAGCCTTTGAGTCAGGGAGTCAGCCATCTCCATCCAGCTTAGTTGATGTGAAGCAGGATTCTTCTTGTAGTCTTGGAAATGATGTCTCCTTGTTCCCTTCTTCTGAAATGGAATGCACAAGGGACGGAAAATGTTTCTGTGAAGAAGCAAATCACCTATCTGATACCGAGAACATTCCATCCCTGCAACCAATTGTTCCAGATGGGATGTCTCAGCAGCTTCTAGTGGAAAGCAGAGAAGCTGATTCATCATCAGAGCCTGCTGACACAGGTGATGAGAGATTTCAGACGTCCCTGTCAGACAGTGCAGAAGGCAGTATGTCCTCAACTCCTGCAGATTCTGATGATGGGTGGAACAGGTCCCAGTCTGGCAATGAGGAAGCTAGTTCGTTATCAGAGGTTACTGAACCAGGTGATGAGGACCATCCAGCTGACATTTCTCCCGAAGAAAGAGCTTTCCTGGGAATGCTGGGCTGGAGAGAAGATGAAATAGTGCATGTCGAACCTTTGGATTTCGATGAGATTGCAGACACTGTAAGCCTTTATTTACACCCTTAACTTATTAGCAGTCAAATATTTCCAGCTTCCCCGCTTTTCCAGTGATTATTTTTCTTTTTATCCATTTCACCATTGTCACCACCTTTTGTGACAAATTCCAATCCTGTGTAGGTAAAAGGCTGTGCGAAACTCAGAAAGAAGCTTCAGTCTATGTTGTTCAATGATAACATCAAGAGTATTCTTCTCCTTATTGACGGGCAGAGCTAAATGAGAAGCTGCAGCAGTATAAAGAGTAACAGGGGCTAAAGACATTGGGGAACCTATAGCAAAGTTCTTCAGAAAGCAGGTGGCAGAGACCGGATACCACAGGAATTGTTTGGAAAATGCAATGCCTACAGATCTTCGTGCAGCGTTTGGCCATGTTAAGACGTTGAGAATAGATGGCGATCATTTTTGACATGAGTTTTTGTCTTGGATTGTTAACATGGCGATATCATTTCTTTTCTTTTCTTTTGCTGCATGTTCAACAGTTAGGATTTAGTGGTCACAGATAGTTCTGACAGTTTTTTTGCACACTGAAAGGAGTTTGGGGTTTCGCCGCATTTCCCCAGGAGTGGCTCATGTAAGTCTGATCCTGAACTCACATGGCTGTGCTGCCCTATGAAAGAATAGGCTCTGTTCTAACAGGTCATCTTTTGCTTGGTTTTGATGATTTGATAAGGTGAATGACTGTAATATATGCGTCTGAAAGGTTAGGTTGGATCCAAATTGTTTGTGTTACATCGGTTTTTTTTTTTAACGTGCGGAATCGAATCTTCTCAACTTCATATTATGACCACAGCAAATTTCATGTTTTCCATAAAACTGCAACCTCGTTCTTTTTTAAAAAAAATAATGTAATGATAATCTTTCCACGTTTCTACTTTTGTTCAAAAAACAAATCATTTTACCCTCTTTGGTATATGCATGTGCATGGGATTCCTAAAATGATTTAATTTTCGGAAATTTTCTGAACTACCTCCAGGGTCATATATTACATCGTGGTACATTTTTTCCCCATGAACTCAGCAAAAAGAATGTCAAAATTTGCATGATATCCTCTACGTTACATGAACTCTACATCCGTACGCACCAGTTGAAAGTCCCCCTACATATGAGATCAGTAACATCAGTTACTACCGTGGCATCGCCAAGCCAAAGGCAACATTGGCAACGTCCTGTTTGCTGCAGTTCACATTATATTCGATGGGGCATGATCCTTGGTCTTGTCACGTTCATTGGGAAGGCGCCTATCCAGGTCCACCACGAGTTTTACCAACTATGCTACATATTTACGGCAAAAGGAGGGTATATGCTAGATAAGGGCACTCCAAACTGCTGAATCCCCTTCACCGCAGCGAGCATGTACATCCTTGATCCTCTCGACAGACTTGCATATGCCACTGCAGCTCCAATCGAAAGATGCTACACAAACATTGCCAGCTTGCCCTTTCCACTCACAATCTGTGGAGTGATTCACAATAAGGCCAAAGCAGAAGACAAGCATGTAAATGAGACAATGTTCGGTATGAGGAAACATACCTGGTGGAGTTCCGCAGCACATGTTCCTTTCATCAATGTGATTAACTTCCAAACCAATGAACCATGATCCAAGCGACACGTCTTCATTTGCATATTTGTGCAAGATAGGCCTGATAAAGATCATTTACACCGTTAGCTTTTGTATGACCAAACACCCTTTGGTATGGCATGAACATATAATAAAACATACTGATTAATTGAGATATAAGTCGCAAGGTCTTTTGAAATGGCGTATATCTGCCCCGTAGCATGACGGAAGTATTTATTCCCTTCCTCCCCAAATTTCCAGGACTCGGGTTCATGGTACTTCACATTCCTATATGAATAGAGCAGGTTCAAGCATGCATCTAAGAGTACTTCAAATCTAGCATTTAAATTCATATGTAAGACGGTGTAGTAAACATTACTTGTCAGCGAGAACTGGGCCTGACTTCATGCAGCCGATATACGTCCTTGGTTTTGATTTATGCCGAGCAAGGGTAGTGGCAAGCATTCCTGTTTTGATCATATGCATGCACCAATAAACAAAATTGATTAAAAAAATTTCTGAAGAGGAAGTTATTGTGCCTAAGGAAAAGATAAGCACCTAAGTTCACATGCACGTCGTCATCGACCTTCACATAGAAGTCAGCATCCCAGATGCCAACAGCGGTTGAGAAGAAAATTTTTGTCTTAGCTGAGAGTTCATGATATCCCTCTACATGGTTCTGCGTGATGATTAAATTAACCACATGCAGTAAAATAGTCAGGGCTAGCACCAGAAAAGTATGAATTCACTAGTTAAGTAGTTATTGAAGAGTACATCCTCACCAGTCTAAGAAAATCATGATGTTGGGCATCCTCTGAATCTATAGCCTTGTCCAGTATGCTATTGGATGTAGCGCTGTGCAACAAACAAAACAGTCAGTTTCAATATCCAAATTTTACAAGATCTTTTTATAAGTATAAAAGGATGAAATCATATAGCATTATAAAAAATAAATGTCTGCAGGGGACTATAGATGAGGTAGTGATTGCATCATTAGACGAAGTAGAATGAAGATTGGATATTTTTCTCATAGCTGGAGGAAGAATTGAGGCATGGATTGGCTTAATACAGTAGCAAGTAAGAAAATTATCAACAAGGTTATAATTGAAGTTATAGAACTCAAGGACTTCAAGTGCTTAGCAGATTAATGGCAGGATCAGCTCTTTGCTAGAATTTGGTACTTCTGACTTCTGCAGTCAGCAGCATGCCACATCATGGTTAGGAGCCACGTGGATGGGTGGGTGCCAAAAATGCATTTTGAGAGTTCGTGGACTTATGTGGTACAACGAAACAAGTTTAGGGGCTGCTGGTGTATTTAACTCTAATCATTATGTGGCTGTAATATCACTAATGCATTGTTCAGGCATATCGGTGTGGATGAATTATGTGTTTAAATCACAATGATCTGCACCTGTTATAGACTTGTAATAAAGAAAAAGTATCAATAGCTATTTCATTCTCTCGTGGAACACGAAAAATGTCCAGTCGAAATTACACTAAGAGCATGGGAATAGAAAATAAATGTAGTCAATAACAAAACTAAAATAATGTGCTAGGCATACAAGAACCATCTGTTTACCTGTGCCCAATAGTGAACCGAATAACTATCCCCTTCTGCTCCTCTAATTGTTGCAGCTTTTCACCTAATAAAAAGGAGACCTTTACTAAAAATTTATTGACTGTGATATCCATAGGAGTGAAGCAACCCTACGCAAGGATGATACCATGTACAATGTACACACTTAAATGAACGGCATGTAAGACACGAGCTATTTGCACCATATTATAGTCTCTAATTCACAAATCTATCTGGAAATACATAGCTTATGTGATGCCACAAAATTATAAGCTCTAAAAGCTTTCCCCTATTTTTTCTATGTAAGGATGGCACTATGAAAAAGTTCAAGTCTAGCTTATTTCATGCAAAGAGTTTAAAACAGTCCAAACATAATCTTACATTAGCTGTACTAATCAAAACTGGTGTGTTTAATTACTGAAGAATGACTAGAAATTGACATGCCCATGCGGCCATGCCGTTATCTGTACAAAGTGCTACGAAACAACTACACACCTTGAGGCATCCATGTCTCCCGGACTGAATCGCGGCGCTTGCGGCTGCTGAAAGCAGTGTTGACTCCAATGACAACAAAAGCTTTTTTCCTTGGTTGGCTAGTTTCAGAGGTTACTGGCGAACCACTAGAACGGAGCAGCTCCAGTGTGCTCCGCTTTGCTGCAAGCTCCATCTGCAGCGTTGAGATGGACTTATCCAATGATCTAACACCATAAACAAATTCCAAGGAAAACTTTTCAGATACAGAGAACTCAAGCACACTTCAATGAATCCATATGGAGTCAAAGGGTCTCACTGTATCGCTTCATGGGTCTTGGTTACTTCTCCCATTATATCCTTGTCTTCCCCATGCTTCTGCATCCGAATTTATATTCAAATTTCAGCGAGAAAACAAGTAATAAAATGCATGGAGAAAACATACAAATTGAAATGGAAGTATCGAACCCACCCTCTTTGTATTGCAATCCTCTGATATGAGTTGCAGCTCCTGATCTTGCCTTCGGCGTTGAGACATGATATAGTTACTGGTATCTGGTGCTGTCCAGAACCTGTAAAACCAACCACATAATGATTTCTTAGGGAAAATAGTAAAAACATAAAACGGAACTTTTATGTTCAATTTCAGAATGTACAATTTAAATTAACCTTTTGAAATCACGAAACCATAATTATCCTTATAATAAGATATGGCTCAAGTCAACGTATCTGCTTCTCAAAACAGTCACCAAATTCATTAGACGCTGCATTTAATCTTAATTCCAAGTAAGTCTTAGCTCAAGTTTCTATCTAGATACAATATGGCCAGCAGTACCTATTTTTTCATGTAAAGCATATAAGTTAGCTTTTTGAAGAGTGAAATTTGATCTTGAATCCAAATCAGTCCTTGACCCATGTTTATATTCACTCAACACCACTTCTCTTTTAAGTAAAGTATACAATTTGGCTTTAAAGATTTTTTTTCCACTTTGGAAGGTTGGGAACGCAGTGCCTGTGGACATTAGGTACTGTTCCACACACCAGCTCTAATAAATGAAAATAAATCCTCGCTCTACCGGCTAGGAATTCAAGACCAAAAAAGGAAAAGAAAGTCATAGCTTCAGTTTCGGAAGCATACTTAGTTCCTCATCAGCTGTCAAAATCATCATTTCAATCAAAATTTGTTCTGTTAACAGATATACAAACTGTAATACAAATGATGCAAATACAACAAAAACATCACCCTTGTATGCATGAAGGCGATTGCTGGTGATCCAGGTTCGCTATTTGCTAGCAGAAAGCTCAAAGCAGTCGCTTGTCGATTTTTGCCAGAAAAAAGCCGCGTTTTCGTAAGATCTCGTTCGATGAAATAAAAATACCAAATTTGTCCATTCTCGGCAGAATGAACTTACTAAGCAATAAGCACCAGCAAACCACGAACGCACGCACGAGCAGGTACAGGAAGGAAGACACCTCCACCAGTCGACAAGAAAACGCGATCTCCAGTTCTATCTAAGAAATAAAATAGGATCTTTCCACCAACCCAGATCACCATGAGCTCCGAGCCTCCGACAAGGGATGGGAGAAGGAAAAAAAACAGTAAGAAAAGAAAAGGACGCTCAAAATCCAATCTCCCTCCAAACAAATCTCGAAACGCCATTGGTTGAACCAAGAACTTATTCAAACTCCAAATCTCAAACGTGACATGAGCCTTCAAAATTCGATCTTTTCAATGCACCGCACCGACCTGCCAAGCCCAGGTAACGGGCCCCAAAGAAACCCCAAGCAAGCGCAACGGAAGCGCAAGGCGAGATCCAAAGCTTCCGCGCAGCGGGAGAGAGGGAGGGAGACCCACCGGTCCGTGAAGAGCATGCCGAGGCCGAAGCAGAATGCGCAGAGCACCAGCACCCTCCACCTGGCGGAGGACCTCCTGTCCAAGGCGCCGCCCTTCCCCTTCATCGCCTCCCCTCGGCGACGCTCTGAATCTTGGCCTCAGATGGGGGAACAAACCCGAACTCAAGTAGCAGAGCTCCGCTCCGGAGCAGCTCAGCAAAGACAAGCGCTGCCCGTGGGTTTCCGCCAAACCACGCACCGAGATTTTGGGGGCGAGGCGGCGGCGGAGGCAAGCGTCAAAGACGGCGGCGGTCACCGGGGCGGTGAGCCGACCGCCCGAGCCTGGTCTAGTGGGAAGGAGGAAGAAGCTGGCCGGCCTGAAACTCTGCAATGGAGCGCGTGATGATGCCTACTTTGTTGCCTTCCTCCTCTTCCCACTTTTGAAAGCATTTTCCTCCTCTTTTCTTTTTCTTCACTCCTTTTTATTTATTTTCTTTATATAAATGTGAGTTCTTTTTTTTTGCTCATGTATATTTATTGGATTTGGACTGGCGTCCTGCCGTGTAAGATGAGTTGGGGGCAACGCACCTAGGAGCTGGTACCTTCCTGTCAAATTCAATAAAAAAACAAAATGTTTACTATGTGCATTAAAATGAGAAACCATTCTTCCCTCCAATGAAGAAAAAAAAATCCCAGAGATTAGCCTCATTTTCTTTTAGATTCTCACTTGATACTTTAGGGATTGTTAATTTTGATCATTGGCTGCAAAATGGCACAAGAGAATCAGTGTTGAGTCCTTTGGTTGTTTGATATGTGACGTGATGCGGCTGGAGGTAAATCATTAGCCTTGACGAGCTGGTGCTTAGTTGGATTGTGGTGGGCCACCGTGCCAAGTTAGGTCCCGTGTGGCGCTCATGGATGTAAATAGGTTAACTACATTAGGGTCTCAACATCTTATTATAGAAGAGAACCTCACAGTGAGAAGATCAGATAACTATTCAATATAAAAATAGAGAGTGCAGTTTATTTATAGGTTTGATGGGGTCAAGCTTTTAAAAAAAAGGTTTGATGGGGTCTAAAATGGTAAACTCGCAAGGGTTACAAATTTGTATATAGTGTAGAAAAGACAGAAGGTTGGCAAAAGACGGCATGGGAGTCAAGGATGGTTGAGTTTTTTTCCCCAAACAAACGTCACCATATAGGGGGAAACCTAGTTTAAAAAAAGGCGTCCTTTGTTTGATGTGGTATATGATAAAGTAAAGAGAATGATTAGTGCATGTTAGTTGTTAGGCATGAAGAGGCACCACAGTCCACAGCAGCGCACTGTCCAACCTCCAGCGTGTTGCGTGTGCTCGGCTACGCGCCATGGCCAATCGCCAACGTGCCATGCATTAAGTTTATCATGGAGTGGCGATGGTGGGTTGGAACCAACACTACTATCGTGTTATGTGACGAGGGGAGTCCCAACCAACCAACTAAGATGGTATACATAATATTAATTCAGTTGACATATAGGACTTTTAATTTATGTGGCACCCTATTAAATAAGAAAGAGGGTAAGAAACTAAGTTTTGTATGAGACCTAATTTCAACACGAGAACCTATGCAATAGACGCTACTATCAAATCTTGCATTGGGAGATGATGGCTTCTTCATGGATAGATGAAGAACAAATATGATTGGTAGACAGAAGAGATAATGCATTTATTAACAATCCACATCAACAAATCATGAGTTGTGGAGTGTAGTTTCTTACTTATGTGGCGACATAGAAATTACCCATAAACACTATGGGTTGGGACTGCCCTGATGAAGTTTAAGGCCGCTTAAAAAAAATAAGTTCATGCAAATCCTTTTTGTTTTCTTCTCCTCAAACACTTGACCTTATCTATATAATGATTTTTTTTAAAAAAAAAGGAAGTGTGCACAATAGTATAGTAGTGATAGATACAAAAGCTTTGATACAATCCATCGGAGTAATCTGAATAGCAAATCGAGATGTGAGAATTCTCCCAACGCTTGTTCACTTTTTAATCGGATCAAATTCCAATTAAGCCTGGCAAAAACAGTTGAGGAATGAGGATGGATGATGAACGGAGACGTCGGTGGACGATTTCATGGTCGTGGCAGCTCATTTGAACTGTGAGCCTGCCGCCCTGCCCTACCACACTCTACCGTGCTACCAAACTTTTAGCATCTCCCAAAGCCAAAGGCAAGAGCTCAATCTCGGGCCTGTGATGAGCTCCTGCCACCTAAGTGATTCTTTACTGCCACTGTGCCACATGCCCGGCCTCTAATCCCTTTCTCAAGATGCCACATGGGGCCACTGGCCACATCAAATCTGCTGTTTAAATTGACCATGTCTTTGGTAGAGAAGCATTCCGTCTAAAGCAACATGTTAGGTGCCAACATTTGGCCAGGTAGCAGCTTCCAAAACTAAACTAATACGCTTTGCCAGGCAACTAGGCAGTTTTGCTATGGCATCCTGCTGATGCCAATGTCCATGTGACACCTGACTTTGGGAGGTCATCAGGTTGTCGAAACTAGAGAGGGGCGTACTCGACCGTCTCACTGTTCAGACCGTCCTCTTGGTAAGACATGCAGGATACATCACTATTTGAGCCTGTGGATATGTTTATACTGGACCACTCTGTTCATGATGGTTTAAAATCGTCACAGCGCTAAAAATCATACTGTTTCGTTGGTGGATAAGTTGGTTAAAAATGGCTGATTTTGACTGTTTCAACAGCAGTAGTATAATGTGAGGAGAGAAAAGATAAAATAAGCCAAAATAAGCCCGCTTTGTCTGAAAAACAGACAAGCAGGACAGGCAAAAAAAAAAAAGGATTCTTTCATTTTAGAGTCCCTATACATCAATTTTATCAGTAAGTAGTGGGTGAAAATGATCGATAGCTGATAATGTCCTGGTCAAAGACCTAACTCTTGTTGAGAAACTGACGCTCAAATTGCGTAGTAGAATATTCTAATCTCGGCCTGTCCCTGGGTCATTTTTCACCATGGATTATAGTCAAGTCAACTGTACTGGACTCGTGAAACAGAAGCAGCGTAGAACTGCGACCACGCCGACGAGGATTATGCTCTGTTCCTCTATGGTGGACGTGCAAGGTAAGGCAACGAAAATTCCTTCTCGAAAAAGAATACTAGTGGCGTAAAAGTCAAGCAGCTAGCACACTTGTCAGAGGGAGTCTACACTGTCATACATCAAGCCAAGCCAATTGATGGTGTACATGTGTCAACTATCTAGGCAATCGATCAGCTTCTACTACTACTGTACATAAGTTCTGCTGGTGCTATTAGGTACGGAGTAGGAAATGCATCTGTTTCTGCATACAACGGCCTGGACTTTCCCTCTCCTTTTCTTAAAGATGAGATGCATTATTCTGACACGACTGGGATTTAGGTTTGACACAATGCAAACAGGTGATGTGATATTGGACCTGTATAGTCACACCTCTCAATCTTCCAAGACAATACAGGTTATTCCAAACATCAGAATTTGACAAGACATAACTACCGTCTACAAATGTCGGAGACGTATTGTACCAAGGGGCAGTGGTTGAATAATGCATGGAATTCATCTTCTCTTGCAACTCAGAATAGTGATTTCGACTACGTCGTCTCTGGTAACGGACTCGAGCTGTTATCCAAGCCATGAACCTTGCCGATCGACTCCGACCCCGATTCGACCAGTAATTAATTAGTTCCCTTAAATTTGTTGCCCTTCTAAGAACCGGCCGTGGCAGCAAACGTTTGCGTTAGATTTTAATTTGCAACCTACTCTAGCTAGCTGCTCTCATCGATCGATCGTTCGGCCGTGCCGCCGCCATGGCAGCGTACCAAGTGGAGCACCTGCACTCGGTCCAAGCCGTGGACGACGCCATAAACCGCGAGGGCGACAGCGGGAGCGGCCGCCTGGTGGTCGTCCGCTTCGGCCACCCCGACTGCGCGCGCCTCGACGCCGCCCTGGCCGCCGCCGGCGAGCAGGTCATCGCCGACGTCGCGGCGCTGTACGCCGTCGACACCGGCGAGGTGACTGGGCTACAACGACATGTACGAGCTGCACGGGCTGCCCTGCGCCGTCATGTTCTTCCACGGGTACCGCCACGTCGACGTCCGCGGCGAGCGGGGACTGGGATTTTGGTCGACTGGGCCGCCTACACCGGCCATGGGTTCATAGTCGACTAGGTAGCTACCACAGCAGCGTAGTAGCAGGGGTTGCAAGACATGTTTTTCTTCTTCATCTGTTCCGATCCTTCTTATTTGGGAGACATTACTCTGTTCCAAGTGAAGGTTCAATATTTTTTGGCAGGCAATCAAAGAGAATCAAAACATGTACACAATTGTAGGCAAATCTCAAACTAAAAAAAAACGGCACGATGAGCACATGTCGTCCATGCTTTTAAGTTCAAAAACAAGAACGCCTCTGTCTCGAAATCCCCACTTCTCAAATCATCAACAAACAGTAAAAATTAAGGGCAAGATATATGACTATTCTGACTAGACTTGGATTCAGATTAGGCACATAGGTGATGTTACGCACACCTTTCGAGCTTCTAATAAGACAATACGGGTTGTTCCAAACATCACAGCAGACGAGTTTACATGGCTGCCGTCTACAAATTTATGTTGGCCACATACTAGACCAGGGGATAATTACTGAAACGGGATTCCTCAGGAATTGCAAGAAAACACGGGTGAACTTCGGTCAACGGGGCAAAATGTATCGAGTATATCAACTAGTTATCATTTGCAGCTCCAAACAACACCTGGGAACATTCTAAGCAGCATGATATGAAGACTATATTTACAGGGGTACCAAACTTCAGGGGAATTGGGAGGCTTGGGCAGCGAAACAATAGACCACGATATGCATAATATTCGCCAACAGGCTCATGTAATATCCGCCTTTAGAATCCTCGTCATCCTTGGCCATAAACACTTGTGAAGTCAATCTTCAGAGTGACATGTCCAGTAGATTAGCCCACTGCAAGGTGTATCACCAACATCATAAGCGATGGAAGGAAGACACAACTGTGCAAGGAACAGATTGCTGTATGTATAGGCACGCGATAAGCAAGTAGTGAATACCTGATTAACACACAAACACACTGCAGGACACCGGCGGTGCCAGTCCACGCGGATGGTCCTGTCTCTGTAAGTGCGTCTTGAACCAAAAACCCGACTGCCCCAGCCAATGAGACAAAAGATACCACATATGAAATGAAGAGCCAGAGTTTCACCCTGCAATTCAATGCATTCGATTGTCACATGGTAGGAAGGTAAAAGTTGAATCAGAGTGCAACTCAGAAACATTAGGAGAGAACATCATAACTTACCACAGCAGTTTGTTAATGATAGTCTTTCTAACCATAGCGAGCAGAGAAACAAGTTGTTGGGTGATTTGTTAACTAATTTGTGCAAAGAAAACATTGTCAAGATTATGTGTCTTTTCCTTCCTACATTTTAGTTTATTTGGCACCAAAGCTTAGAAATTAGATATTTCATTTATATGTTGCTTTCTGCTTACTGTTGCACTAGTCCAATTTCCACGGTTGTTTGATTCATCTAGCAACATGAAAATGGCATCATCCGATAATTTTATCATGGTTCAGTTATTTCAGATTGAATCATAATTGACATGACACAGTATCTATCACATTGCTTCTGTTATGAGGCCCCCTTTCTTTTAGAAAAACATTATGGCCATTTAGAGTGCTCGTTGGTCAAGCTCAAGCAGGCCCTAAGCCTAATACGCCACTCCCTCAGCAGGCCCTAAGCCTAATACGCCACTCCAGCCAAAACAAAATTGGGACAGCTAAAAATCCATAATCACTTGCTCAATCAATCAAGGCACCGAACATCTAAATTATATAAGTATTGAGTTCTAAGCTACTAAAAAAAGTTTTAAGCAACACTATGCATAGCCAATTTAATTCCAAACCAAGTACATATGAAAATTCGTACCATCGCAACTAACACGATCAAGCATCGATTTGCCAAATCAAACTGCTAGACCTCTCAAGGTTCAATTAACCGCATCATGGCGGCCGCAACTAAATATGAAATAGCCCGCAATTTAACAATGACAGGTTCGAGAATTTTGGCCTCACCTCCACTCGGAGTCGTCGTAGGGCGAGTAGTAGCCGTCGCCGATGTCCTCCCGGTTGACGCTGTTGAACATGAGCGCCGCGAACGAGGCGAAGAACCCTAACAAAGCAACAACCCATAGGGCACGATCGGTTAAAACCCCACTAGATTTCGGGAGATACGGAGCGAAGGAGGCGAGATGACGGGGGGCCGAAGCTTGCGGAGACGGCGCACCGCGCGCGTACCTGGGAGATAGTGGATGAAGGGGACGGCGGCGGCGCTGCAGACGACGGCGTCGACCCAGAACCACCACCCGGCACCGAAGACGGCGCCGGCGATGCCCGGGCCCACGACCGGCCACGCCGCCAGGAGGTTGTTGTGGTCCATCGCCCCGCGGTGGTCGCCTCCGACTCCGACGCCGGAAGGGAGAGACCGAATGGGAGAGCCGATTTGTTCAGTCTAGTCCTTGCGAATTTCAGTATTCTGTTTGCTTTTAGCTAAAGGAGTGGCGTGAGGACGCTGCTTTTAGGTTAGGTGTAGTTTTTCTAGATTGCTCCTTCACGGGAAGCATTGAACCATGGCTCATCGCAAGTAGGATAATTGTGAAGCAAATTTTAGACGTGCATTTCAAAATCCAAATGTTTCATGTGAAACTTATGCAGAATTTGTGCGAAGCTACCATTTCCATGGTTGAGAACAAGTTTTGCATTCAAACAAGAAATATGAACTACTCCAGAAGTATGGAATCAATGAACGCACAGCACGGAGGACCAGTTCTTGCATTTCATCAAACATGCTTGATCAGGTATTTTTTATATTGCTTCAGAGTTATGAGTTGATTCCAATATTGAAGACATCTTGCAGGAACCAAGCTAATGAATGAAGAAACGAACATGTATATCGAGATAAAGACACAACACATTCCAAGATTCCAACAGAAAGGAGTTCATGAACAAAAATCGATATATATACAGCTCTTTTCAATACCCAGGATCAATGACACGAGCCCACATTTGCATGACAAACACTAGAACACACCACCAAGGTTTTTTATTTCGGTTTCGGTAAAATTTCGTTCGCCGGCAAAATTTACGAAATTCAGAAATTTCGTTAAAAATTTCGTTCACACTAATTTTTTTTGGAAATTTGAAGTCCCGCATAAAAACAATAAATTTACTTTACTCGACAACTACAATTCTTTCAGTATCCTGGTGGTTAGTGCGCCATTTGATGTAGCAGAGGTCCCTGGATCGACCCCGTTTGCTGCATTATAAATTTTTGTGCTGCGGGTCCCGCATGCACCGTTTGCTGCATTATTTTTGTTTTTGTGCTGCGGGTCCCGCATGCAGTGAGAGAAAAACAATAAGAATCCATGTTCTGGTCAGGGATCGAACCTGGGGCTTCAAGGTGGTCAAAAAGAGATCCAACCATTGCAACAAAGCAGTTTGATGATAAACATGGCTGCGCAAAATAGATTGTTTCCGATTTTTTTTTCAAAATTTCACTAATTTCGTCCATGGACGAAAAAACCGAATTTCGTGAATTTTCGCTGAAATTTCGCCGAAATTTAAATCCCTGCACACCACTATGCCACTACTTGCTAGCCGATTTCAATTTGGAACTCCGATGATCCTTGGCGAGGCCTGACCTCTGGAGACTTTCAACAATCTCTGCAACCGCGTGATCTCCCCTCTCGAGGACACCCTCTAGTGCCTTCACCTTCTCTGCCAACTGTTCGGCATTTGTGTTCGCGGAGCTCACCAGCTTATCTGCAGCCTTCAACGCTGTGCATAGCTGAAGGTAGACAGAACCACAACATTCTTAGATCCCTGGCACGGGTGCATGTCGCATCAAAAGGGGCGAAAAAAGGAAAGCAAGAACCACACCTTCAGCATCAGCGATGGCCACGAAGGGTCGTTCTCTTGGAGCGCCTTCATCAAATTGTTGTAGTGTTCCTAATAGCATCATGAACAAACTCAAATTCAGTCACAAACACTGAGTGGAGCCTAGTGAAAATTGAGAAACCAAGTCCAGTAAATCAGATAGAAAGTATATGTTACAATATAACAAACATATGAACCAAACAGCATTTTATGACTATCTCACTCACATCACGTGATGCCCATTTAACATGAGGCTTCAGCAAAGCAGCAAATATGAGGGATGGACGGATGACTAAAATTGCAGCAGCACAGTGATCTCATCTGACTAAAATTGCAGCAGCACGGTGATCTCATCTGACTAAAATTGCAGCAGTACAACTGCACAAGAATATCTTCAGACTTGAGATGCAGCAGGATAACTAATCTCTTCTGACTAAAACTGCAACGATGCAACCATCTTCTCTGCTAGGTACGAATGTCAAAGAAGCCAAGCAGAAGCCATCAGATCTTAAACTAAGTTAAGCACGACAAGATAACTAGGCTTGCATCGATGTAAATCGAGCTGAGCTCTTCTAAACCGTAGACTCGCTGCCATATCATTCGTGGGGAACAGCCCGGTTGCCTAACAGAAAACTAAAGGATACGAATCGAATCCTCAACTCCAAATTGAGATATTCAATTCTAGCAAATCGAGGAGTATACAAGCAGCATACGATGGATGAATCAATGGAGGGGAAGCAGATCGACAACAGGGGAGAAAAGAGGAACCAAGACCTAACCTCGAAGAGCCGGTTGAGATCTGACGGGTCGGCTTCCCCCGCGTGCTGCGCCGCCGAGGGAGAGGAGGGTACGGACGCATCTCCGCCGGCGGCGAGGGGATCGTCGCCGCCGTCGACGGCGAGGTCGCTGAGGAGATCCCCGATGGTGAGCAGCGGACCTCCGACTCCCCGCATCTCGCTCGTTCGTCTCTCTAGCGACGAGGAACGTGGGCCGTACTCGGTTTCTATCAATTGTTATGGGCCTAAATGAGGCCTAAAATGCGCTCTTTCTCAACTCTAACGTGGGCCGACTCTATATTACCCATCCTGCTTGAATGTGTGTATAAAACCGCGATTGCATCTTTTTACGATATTTTGACAGTTGATTACTTGATTTTTTTTATTACGGTCTTGATGAGGGAGACCTGATTGTATCTGCAATCGTAGTTCAGAGAATGTGCTTTGTAATTTATGTTTGAGGTCCTATGATTGCAATCTTAATTACTTAGACGAACTTCGTATCAAATTTAGATTCTGCAATTTTTACAAATTTTCCATGTCACCAGTGAAATTCTCTGGGAAAACAAAATCCTGGTTATATATATGCACATTGACTGATCGCGCAAACTTGTAATTTTATTTATGAGTAATATAATAATTTGTTACAAAATATGCCGGATCAACTTATCTTTGTATCAATTGATAAAAAATCCCAATGCAGAATAATTTGATAATACTCCGAGGATTTGTTATTTGAAGCAGTTCTAATCACATTGATAACAGTCATTTTATCTGTTTTTGAACTTCGTAGATGATTTGAAAGGGGTGACAATGACCAAACTCGCGTCTTCCAGAACAATGCGTCAGATTCCATTGAATGTTTACACTCTACACTACCGTGTAGCAGCAGTGATTTTTGATTCAGATACTATACATGTCTCGCATTACAGATAATGGTACATTGATCCAGATCCATCATATAATAGCTGACATCTCCCAAGCGCGTGGACACGGATAGGAGCGTCAAAGACTCCTGGTGTATCTCCAAACGTAAATGATGAACCCCCGAGGAAATCGATGTCCGCAAGTGGAACATTCACTCCTGCACCTCTTCCCTGCCAGGAAATGGGAATGTTAGCTCAGCGACAAGATGCAGTGACTGATATGTGTGGTGTGATGTAGCTGCTCCTTCAGACACCACGAAATTTGTCACTAGGACCCTTTTTTTATTTCCTTTTGAATCAAATGGTGAATACACGCCGAGAGTAAATTGTCCTGGGAACATTTTCTTTGAAAACTGTGGGTCGTGTGTCCTGTCTTGCTGTAGAAATTAGAAAAGGCTGAAAGCCTGATCCAGATGAACAACTTAATTGTATAATCACCGTTTGCTCTTGCTAGGTCTGTGTGCTCGATTACAGTCTGGTCATAGCAAATAGTAATGCAGGTTTGGCAGAGCAAAGAAATCCTGAATCAAGAGAAGAGCTGATGCGAATGTGCGATATCTTCAGAAGATCTGATTACGTCTTTGTCAGCTCGAGACAGGCACAGAAGGCGGAGGTGACTCACTCGGTCGTGTCGGGCTCAGGCGAGGTGTACTTCCGGATAGCGGCGATGATCCTCTCCTTGTCCCTCGTCGCGAACGACTCCACCATCATCCCGTCCTTGTAGAAGTGGAACAGCGGCACGACCTTGATCCGCAGCCGGTCTGCCACCTCCGACTGCTCGTCGTACTCGTCGATCACCTGCATCATCACCACCCGCAGCATTTCGCATCCACACGTCACAGCTGGGAATCAGCCAATCTCCTCTCGTAGCAATACAGCGGAGAGGGAGGTGTACGGACGTTGTGCTTGAGGAAGACGACGGGGGCGCCGTCGTCGCCGGAGCCCTTGCAGAGGCGCATGAAGCCCTTCTCGATGTACTTGCAGCTGCCGCACGACGTCCGGTAGAAGTCCACCACCACCAGAGCGCCCGTGACCCTGGACCGATCCAGGTGCCGCCGGAACTCCTCGTCCGTCTTGAACTCCGTCACGCAGTCCACGGGGCAGAACTCGTCGTCGTCCTCCTCCACGGGGGGAAGGCCCGGGAGGGACCCGTTCGTGCTCCCGGCCGCAGCTTCTTCCTCGCTGCTCTCGGTCGCCGAGGCGGCCAGGCGGCTGCGATGCAGGCGGCGGCCGAGAGTGATTATTGGGAAGGGGGCGGTGGCGGCGGGAGCGGAGCGGTAGGCACCGGCGGTGGTGGTTGGGAGGAGGGAGAAGGAGCGGAGGGGGAGGAGGGAGGAGGTGATCATGGCTGCATTCTAGTGGTGCGCCGCGGTGTTTGTGGATATCGCTGCTTTGGGAATTTTTTTTATCTTTCTCTTTTAAGTCTACATTTTCTATTGTGGTTGAGAGAAGAGAGCCGAAACGAGGTTGTTGGCTGTGATTTCCTTTTTCGTCTTCATCACTTTTATTAAATGTCCCAAGGCCATATATTGACAGGGACCAAACTTGTCAACATCTTGCTTCCTCCTTCAGGAAATGCAACAGCCAGCAGCTGCTAGCTTTGAAATCTGAAATTTGTCGTTCACTATGCTGAGTAACATAATTGTCTTTGGAACCGTCTATAGCTCACCAAGGTGAAATAGGAGCTCTTCTCACCCGAAATTTTAGGCCATTGGATTTGAAATCGGCGGCTCGGATCCCCCATTCTCTCTCTGCCTTATCTCCTTCCTCCCCTCATCCCCACGACACCTTCTTCTTCCTCCAACACCTCGTCCTCGGCTCCTCGCGACCTCCCGCGCCCGTCGCCCAGGCCTCCCCCACCCCACTGGCGCGGGCGGGCTAGGGTCCGCCGGAGCTCCGCGCCGGCGGCCACCGTCATGGAGCTTCGGCGGACCGCCCGCGCGCGGCCGCCCCCTGCCCCTCCCGTCGCCTCCTCCCACCACCACCACCTCCAACCCCCCGCCGTCTCTGACCGCCACCGTCGTCGTCTCCGGTCATCTGCGCCCTCGCCCCGGCACCGGCCCAACCGCCATCTCCCGCCGCCCGGCCGGCGGCGCCCCCGCCGCCGCGCCAGCCTCCTCCGCCGGGCCGGCCTGCCGCCGCCGGCTCTCCCTCTAAGGCCAGTGTGAGCACCGCCCCCCCGGCAACCCCGGAACCCTACCCTCGTTGGAATGCCGTTGGAATCTCGCCGGAGTTGAAGAAGAAGGGGATGACGGGGTTGAAAACGCAACGGTGAGGAGAGGCTCCAAATCACCTGGGTGAGCTTTAGCTTTCCCCTTGTTTTATTAGTAAAGGCACACTGAAACTATTTGGATGGGTATTAGGATAGATATATAGGCCATTTGCTATATTATAGATTGATATATAGGATTGGCATTACTATTTTATTATGAAAAACTACTTTCACACTCGTGCGAGTCAAAAAATAAAATAATGGACTTGTATAAAATATGTCTGGTTTTAGTTCACCTAAAAAAACTCTCTTGTTTTGATTAAGTTTATAGGAAATAAACTAAAAAATATGTCTAGTTGGTGTATTTCTCTTATTTTATCATATTTTAATTTGAGGTAATCCCTGGTTGTATACCTTGGTCAAATTCTAATATTTTTTATATTTTTGTATATTTTTTATTTCAGACTCATTTAATTCGTTTTCACAGGGAATCGAACCTGGGCCTGTTCGGTGCTACTCAGGTGTTCTAACCACCAGGCTAGAGACCCTTTCACTGGTCAAATTCTAATATTGGAGCCAATGTTCATATCTTAATGGACTTGTATTTATGGTAAGGAAGGAATACAAAAATAGATGTAGATCAAATGTTGTTTTTGCACCCTTCATTTATTTGTGAGAATAGCACATGCATCCTCTTCCTCCATTCCACAAAAAAAAAGTCATTGAGTGATTCAAATTTTTCAAAAAAACAAGTCAGTATACCTAATTTGGCACATGCCTATGTGGGAATGCAAGTGTTAGCATAATATGGCCAATAAATAGAGGCAAACAAGACCTATCCTAAAATTTCTTTGGTGACTTGATTTTTGGAAGGGGGCAAGAAAAAATATTTTAAAAAATGCATATAACTCACGTATAAAATCACTTGTATTTAGATAATGGCTAGGAAAGCTAAACAGACTACATTTGGATTTAAATTTGAGTGTATACACAACTTTTTTTTTGAAAAAATAAAGTACAGACAAATCATACAGTGACAACTCCAGTGAGTCAAGTACTCAAGTAGCATAGGGCAATTTCTCTGTTATAACATAAAATTTACAAGACCCCTCGTATAAAGGGCCGTGTGCCAATCAATGAAGCCACAAGGCAGAAGACAAAACAGATCTGTCTGTTAGCAAGATTCTCATTCTGTACATTGTAACATACAACCAAGATGTCTTGCTGATGAATCACAGCCTGTTTCAAATGATTTCTTTAGATGCTAATTACATTGCTGTCAGCAAAGGATGGACCTCAACAGGCAGGGACCGATAATACTCGACCCTAAATTAAGGTCAGGGGCGAAAAATGGATGTTCTCACCTAAGTCCTACTTCAGAATCACAATGCTGTAGCTATTCGTCAGAGCTCTATACCATGAGTGATTTGCATTGCAGCAATTGACCTTAAAATAGACACGCCAACCATTCTGTCACCTTCAACCTGTATGTGCCATTAAGGTCAAAGGGAGAATAAAGCTGCCTACATTCCTGGGCAAGAACCTTGTTGTAGGACAAGACATGCTTCTCACTTGGGATGAGAGCTATTCAGCAGCAGCCACCTCCACAATGGCAATTCAATACTTCACTCTAGTTCTAGATCAGAACTCCCAGACATTCCATGTGATCAAGGAAGTGCCACAGCAGAAGAAAATGCTGCAAAATCGGTGGCGCCGGGCGTTGTTGTTCAGTAGTTACCTGATCACTCTACAAATGGAAACTATTCACTTGATCTTGATGAATCTGCAGAATAATAATGAGGGCGAGTGGTATAAGAAAAGGCAGATTGATGCTTTATAAAAAATGTGTAAATAACAGATCTCCAAATAAGACCTCGTGAACGGCGCTTTCCCTCCATTGCTTCTTTCTTTTCCTGACAGCTCTGGCAAAGGAATGGACCATCCCAGCGACGCAAGCTGCCAGGTTGTGATGAATCTTCATGTACAGATATCCCTTGGTTTGGCTTCAACTCTACTTGACAAATGGCACATATGAAGAGCTTGAACATATTTCGAACAGGATATTCAGAATCCAGCCTGCATTCAACAGTGACAAAAATGCAAAATCATATTTACACCTCCTGTTGCAAAAATTTAAAATAGAAAAACAAGTGTCCATGATATTGTACAAGGTTTAGCTATCATGATAAATTAGGGAACTAACCGTCTAGAAAGAAAAGCACAACCATCCTCAAATATTTCCTCCACAATATCTGGATCCATATATTCTCTATCTGCATGGGAGGATGAGTCGGATGATTTTTTCTTGCAGAACATATTTTTGAAGACACCAATTCCTGGTTGCTTTTTAGGAAGGGGCATGGAGGAGTTGGTTCTTTCTGCTATTATATCAACGACAATACAAGTGGTATCATCCCGCAATCCTTTCGAGTGCACAGCTGTCTGCAAAAGGTTTCAAATGTGTAAAGAAGAGTATCAAGTAAGAGTTAGGCTATACACAGAGAGGAGAGTAGGGGGTACTACTTTAACGATCTGTTCAGCTGCAGGCTCTGGAGGAAGTTCACGTGAACAGTTAAAAGCTACTTCAGGAGACAAGGCATCCCAAACACCATCGCTTGCAATAATAAGTCGACCTCCAGCAGTAGATAGCTACACAAATTAGGTGGCAGGTTAATGTTTAAACGTGGATGATATTGACATAATGCTGAATAAATTGATGTGAAACCACCTAATTAGTTACGATTCTCTCAAAAAGGATATCGGAAAGGAGACGTATGTACTAGGTTCGCAATAGAAATAATGGAAACAATACATATTAATTCTTCATGCTGTGCACGTTGTTGAGACTAGAGCTAGTATAGCTGTGGAACTAGTACAAGATAAAATTGTGGCTATGTGGAAAGATATAGTTATTGTAAGAAAACACAAGTTTTAACAAATGCAAAATATGACGCCAGTTATATGACCGATTATCATATGAAACCAAGGCAAGAAACTTGGAGAAAATTGAAACTTTATTACCACTACAGGAGTTACGGAAGAAAGGAGAAGACATAAGAATCAAAGCAAATTCAGTAGATTTCCTGCAAAGGTCATGTACAGAATTATACAGGACATACCTTTACTTGCTTCACGAGAGGAACTGGGACAATAAATTGGCCAACATCTTGATCCCCAATTGACCTCGATAAGCACAAACCTCCAGGCCAACACCTAAGGGGGCCAATCTGGAGGTAAGCAAAATAAATATGGGTCAAGCAGGTGGAAAGGAAAAACTAATGCACTTAACCAAAACCATGACCTTCTTGTGCCGTTAACCCTTGTCCTATACTCCTATCCTACCACCTGAAAGGGGGCCACTCTACCAAATTTCCCTCTCCCCGCTCTCTACCCTTAGCACCACACCCCTTCCCACCATCCACATGGCACACACGCTCTCATCCCTGCCACTCCTACATTGAATTGTGAATGCAATGCTCGGCATAGTATGTCTTGCAATGCAAATGGGTAAGCCACTGAGGTGTATGAAATACAGTAACCGAGGTTTTGACATTGGCCATTGAGCAGACATGATAGCAAACACTTTGGTTTGACAATAAAAGGCAAGCATTACATGCACATGGCAACTAGAATACTGCCTAAATTAATTGTCAAATTAATTCTAGAATAGCATCACACACAGCCAAACAATATGTGATGTAATTAGACCGGGAATATATATTGGATATGTAATGAATTTAAGAAGTGTCATCAACATAATCAAGCCTCTGCGTCAGCTTACAAGAAAGAAAAAGGGGGCAAAGTCCAAACCTCGGCACCACCAACAACATTTAGCCTTCCAACATCACCTCCAGATTCTATTACACGGTCAACCCTGCACATCAAAATTAAGTTATAGGAGCAAAGCGGCTGCGATGAGAAAGGGGAAGGACGTGTATCGGGGAAAAAACTATCTTACTCCTCTTTACTTGCATCAAATCGATGATCAGAAGATAAATGATAAATCGAGCCTTCGGCTTCTAGCACACAACGGGAATCGCCAACCGATGCGACGGTAATGACCAATCCATCTATTATGACGAATGTCACAGTTGTCCCCGACGAACGTGCTGTAATGGGCAACCAAATAGGCAGGCTCAGGCTCAGCTAACAAGTATAAACATCAAACATGTTGAAAATTGAAATGAATAAACATGCTGCGATTACTAGTAGGAAATATAAATTCCTGTTTTTGTCTGTAAGAATTATCACAAACATGTGTTGTTGTATACTATGACGCTAGTGACAATGGCTAGGGAACAATAACATCCAAAATTATGGTATCATTGTTTCGGTCCTCTTTATGATGTCCGCAAGATTACAAACAAGCAAAAGAACCTAGAGAAGTTCATCCGTACAAAACGAAAGATTAATCAATGTTGAGTTGCTGAATCACGCACCTTTTGTCTGGAAATCTTTATCGGTTTTGACGAATGCAGCAACCAGCGCTCTTGGGAGCGCAGCAAGCCAGTCTTCCCTGTTGAGATCAGCAGGGACCGCGCTCAAGATGTTGTTCAAGAGATTCTCCTTGGTGTAAATCGCGGCTCCATTCCCGTTATGACCATCAAACAGCTGCAACCAAACGAGCGCGCTAAGAAACAAGGTGTGCCTAGTGGTAGAAGCTGAAGCAGACATTTTCCATCTGAACGCTTTTAATTGGCAACTTTCGTGTGACAAGTAGCACCGCGCTTTCAATAGAAACGTCGCCGCCAAACTAATAGCCTTTATACATCAGTAACGTGGAGAATCACCGTGCGATCTCCCATAAGAACAACAGGTGAAATACAACACACCCCAAATCAGAAGAGTTCTTCACACCAAACGAATCCGAATTCCGCCACCCACACATCCCCAGCATGAAAATTCGCCATCAGACTCGTCACGTTTGGCGCGCCCAAGCCGATCGCGCATTCGCCACGCCCCGCCTAGATGCCGGGCCAGGGCGCCGATCCACGTGACGCCAGATCGGGGGGAACGATCGCGACGGCAGATGGGGCGGGAACACGATTAGGGACTACGGAGAGAGAGGAGACGAGCGCTTACGCCGAAGGCGGAGAATGAGGAGGACGGGACGCCGGGGAGGCGCTCGCATTCGGGCTTGAGGAAGGTGAAGTCCTCGCCCTTCTTGGCCTGGCTGAAGAGCCCCGAGTGCAGCTCCGGGCGCTCCGACGCGGTGCGCTCGCTGGCCACCTCCCGCCGCAGCAGCACGGCGAGCGGCACCGCCCCGCCTCCCCCCGCGCTGCTGCCGCCGCCGGAGCTGCTCCCGCCGCCCACGGACCCCGCCCGCGACGACATCTCCCGCGCCGCCGCCGCCCCCCGCGCGCCAGGCCCGCCGCGCGGCCGCCGTGTCCCGGTGTGCGTGCAGGCGAGCGGGCGAGGCGGGCGGTCCCCGTGCCTCCTCCCCCCTTTTGGTGCGGTGCCTTTTTTTGGGAGGCGAGGAGAGGGAAAGAGAAGAGGGGAGGGGTGGTGGTGGTGTGAGGAAGAGAAGAGAGGAGAGCGAGAGAGAGGAGGGAGGTCGGATGTGTCACATGGGAGAGGGGGAAGAGAATGGAGAGGAGAGGAGGACGCGGAAATCCAGCCCGCCACGCGCATTGCACAATTTCGGCAAAGGTAGGGCAATAGAGTGGGCCCTTCGTGTTTTTTTCGTTGAATGGCGCAGGGTACGAAGTACAAACTGGAGTACCCCTGCACTGTTGCACGCCCTGTTCACTCGTGCACGCGTTTGGACTTGAACGGTTTTTCGCTCGACAAATTCGAAACTCTCCGGTAGTGGCCACACGTTTTTTCCTACAAGATGTAACGTGTATCTAACAATTACGGGAGGTTGTACATTGAAATTTTGCATAAATACACTAAAAGCGTAGAAATGGTTTAATATAAATATAAATAGTCATCCATGACCAATGATACATCCAAATGATACATCCAGTGAAAAAACGGACCGGGCTAGTGGCCGGACCAGAAAAACCGTGAACCAATGCCACGACTGGTTAGCTCAATCAAAAGACCGATCATGCTATTGAACCGTGTGAACTGATTGAACCGCAGATTTTGTTTCGAACCGGTGAACCAGTGACTAGTTGAACCGATGGTTTTTTGCATCGAACTAGTGATTATTTCAATGGCTGACCATTAGTTTGGAACTCTAAATTATAGAATATTATGATAGTACTATGTTACCTCTTTTATTATATTATGTTATATGCGATACATCTAGATCAATGAAAGCCATGAATTCTCCATATTGAAATATGGTGAAAAACACGTTTTCAAATATCCAAACTAAGCATATAAAAGTTAATTACAACTAAGATTGAAATTATTGACTTATAAAAACGTAAATATCTCATTTTTTATCAAAAGTTATCCACGCTGGAGTAGGATTGACTAACTTTGGCAAAGTGGAGAAGCCCTAAAAGTGCATGTTTTGATCTCAGTTACTTGATCTAATGAAAATAAGTGATGTTTTGGACATTGGCGGGTTTCAAAACATAAGATTGTTATATTTCGTTACATAATATTTAGAAACTATGGCAAAAAAAAATAGTTTGTTATTATGAAACCATTTTCAAATATCCAAGATAAACATATAAAAAGTAATTTATAAGTAAAGATTGAAACTATTGACGTATAAAAACATAAATATCGCTTATTTGTGTTCAAAGCAAGTACACTATTCAAAGCCAAACGTAACCATCATCAGTGGTGCCACACAATTTCTGACAGGTTGCAGAAATTTACGCTCATGCTTTTGAGCTTGACAAATCCATGTATTTCAATTTTCTCCAAATGAATGAATAGGTCCTTCGATAAATTAAATATTTAAAGTTGAACGGTACCCTGTATTGCATTTTCTCCATAGCCAGCCATTAGAAATGCAGACAGATTAGGAAACCAGTTTAATTGTCCACGGGAAAGCAAATGCTCCCTCCATCATCCTAAAAAATAAAAATCAAGACATTCTATAATTCAGATTTTGTTCGTAAAACAATTCACTGCAGGTAAGAGACAACTTCTAGAGTTGTAGTATTCGATTCCCTTCCAAAAAAAATGCATTATTTTGTTAATGCCGAAAGAAGGAAAGAAGCATTGGGCCATTCAGTCCTGATAGTCGAGACGCGATCGACCCAAGGCGCGGGAGATACTGATCAGCAGTTGCTAACGATGGCAGATGCCCAGATTGGAAAATTGGCAGCATAGGATCCGAACAACAAGGCCAAGGGTCTCGATCTGATCATGACACTTATCATGGCAGTTGTCGCGCGTGATTCCTTGACGGGGCCACGATGGGGGCTGACCGGCGCGGAGCCTGCGTATGCAGAAACGACCAGCTCCAGGCAACGAGCGGGGGCGCCATGCACATCAGCTGGCAAGAAGCCTTGCTTGCCCAGTGCCCTTGCAGGCCCTGCCCTGCCACTGCCATGGTCTTCGTCTTCGCCTTGGGGTGTGTCTAGATGAAGGATTAGGGGTGAAAAATACGAAAAAATACTGATTCTATGGAAGCGTATATAGAGATAGAATATAGAAATGAATTGACACAGTCGTTACTTTTTATGAAAGGGAGACACTTTTACAGCATCTAAACATGCCTTGGTCATTGGACTTGCTAGGGAGCGCTCCAGCTGTAGCTTAGCCTCGTCAGATGTACACAGGCCGCAAGGGCTCCAAATGGACATTGAAGACGACTGAGGCCCTATTTAGATTTAGAAAAATGTCATATTTTCACGAAAAGTTATACACCTAGAAAACCGTGTCATTTCATTTATATCTTTATACACGTTTCTATAAAAACAGTACATTTTCATACTTTTCACCACTTTAACTCGATCTAAACACGTCCTGATTGCAACTCTGATTTACCGTCAGTCCTGATCCCCGTGAATCTCGCCGCGAATGAGAAGATCAACAGGCCAAAAATCCATCGCCAACACCCAACAGGTAAGGATGCCGGTCCTAGACGGCTGGACGGCAGCCGGTGGCTGGCTACTGTAGTAGGCAAGGGACTTTTGTGCCAAATCCATGACCAAGAGGATCAACGCGCCCTTCTTTGCTTTACGTCACACTCACAACTCTACATGCGAACCTCTGTCACGTGCATATATGATCTTTTTTATTTTGAAAATTACATGCATATATAATCTCGCTGAAAGAATTTACATGGGTGACATGGCAACCTCCGTTTGGGAGGGGTTTATAGGCTTATAGCATCTTCACTCTTCAGCTTCATCTGAGCGTGAGGTTCTTTCACACATGAAAGCAAAAATGAACTAGAAGACGAGTAATAGTTTATTTCTTTACTTATTTTGGCTTTACTGATGACAGCCGTTTTAGGAGAAACCCTCCCGGCAACCCATTATTTATACACAGATTTGAGGTTGTATAATTATTGATAACACCCATTTTGACCGATAAAATAAAATATAAAGAAAAAAAGAAACGGCTACTGAATGTTCCCGTTTTGTGCACAATAAAATAGGGGATAGGCTTTGCTAGGATGCTATCCCAATCCAGCCCAAAATCCAGCAAAATTTAAAGGAAAAAGTCCCTTTTACCTCCCTCAATTGTGGGCCGAGTTCGCGTTTCCTCCATAAACCGCAAAACCGGATATATCACACCCTCAACTCTCAAAACCTGTTCATTTTACCCCCCTCGACGGTTTTGAGGGCGGTTTTGGCCGACGTGACGGTGGGCCCTACATGTCAGCGCGGGCCCCACCACTATCACTTCTTCCTCTCTCCTCTTATTCCCCTCTCTCTCCAACCTCTCTCCTCTACTGCCGGCGCCGCCTCTCCCCCGCCACCGGGCGGAGCTCCCCGCGGCCCCTGCACCGCCTGCACGCCGGCGCAGCTCCGGCACCCGCGGTGGGAAGGGATCCCGACGCCGCCGCCCAGAGCGCCCGCCCGCCGCGCGAGGATGAGTCGCAGGCGGGGAGGACGCGCGGCGAGGTGGAGCCACCGCCGGACCTCCGCGCGACGGAGCTCGCGCCCGCCATGCACGCCGCCGAGCGTGGCGGACGGAGGAGCTCGCGAGGCGACGACGGCGGCGGAGCTCCGGCGGATAGAGGCGACGCGCCGACGCGGCATGGCTTGGGCGTGGAGGCGGCGGCCGGCGGAGCTCGCGAGGTCCAGAGCAGGGCCGAGCGGCCGGCGGGAGAGGGGAGGCCGACGTCCGGAGCAGGGCGGAGCGGCCGGCGTCCGGAGCATGGCCGAGCGGTCGACGGGGGAGGAGAGGCCAGCGGCCGGCGTCCGAAACAGGGCCGAGGGGACCGGCGGGGGAGGGGAGGCCGGCGACCGGAGCAGGGCCGAGCGGCCTGCGGGGGAGGGAAAGCCGGCGGCCGGAGCAGGGCCGAGCGGCCGGCAGGGAAGGGGAGGCCGGCGGCCGGCGTCCAGAGCAGAGGAGAGGAGGTGGAGAGAGAGGAAGAAGAGGAGAGAGGAAGAAGAGAGGGGGTGGGGCCCGCGCTGACATGTGGGGCCCACCGCCACGTCAGCCAAAACCGCTGTCAAAACCGCCGAGGGAGGTAAAACTGACGGTTTTGAGACTTGAAGGAGGCTAATATATGGTTTTGCGGTTGAAGGAGGAAACACAGACTCAGGCCTCATGCCTAGAGAGGTAAAAGAAGACTTTTTTCCAAATTTAAAACAGAGCCTCGTAGCAGCACTCAGTTGTGCCCAGACACCATGGGCCATGGCCCAGAACCTGTCTCAGCAAAACGGTATTTTCTCTCACTATGTGCAGAGCCCATAACCTTTGCCTTGCATGCCACAAACGGCCTTTTTTTTTAATCACACGGTACGGATGTAGAAGCTCATGCACACTCATCCCTACGAACACACGCACGCAACTCTATCCTATGAGCAGCTCTGAAAGTCTGAGCCGACAAATTTTTAAGATTGACGAAGTCACAACTACTTCCTCGTTGTCGACGAGTATGTCACCTACTGCTGAAAGAATATCACCAGTTAAATCCTGAAATAAATCTCGAAAAATGCGAACATCAATGCTTCTGAGGCAGTTTTCACCGCATGAACCTTACGGCTCTTCTTTAGTTTACGAGAAGGAGATGTACTCTCTCCGTATATCCTTTTATAAAAAAAAGGTTGCTAAGCATAGGGACATTTTTTTTTAAAAGACAAGTATAGGACCCTGAATCATGTACTTGCCATCAACTGTATATTTGTGCCCAAGGGTGTGATTGGTTTGTGTCAAATCTTCCAACTAGCCAACTTTATTTAGTCATTACTACTAGTCAGTTAGAGTGCCAAAATTTAGATTCATAGCCTTTTCTTTTTGACAACCTTTAGTTTAATTTCGGTTGCCAAAGTTGGTGGCCACCCAATTTTAGGTTTAAATAGGCCTAGGTTATGTCAAAATTTGGCTTAACAAACCGAACACACGTTAGGTCAACATCTCACCGACAGTGGCACATTTAGGATGACTGATGGTGATGAGAATTCTTTTCCAATGGCAATAGAGGACTACCAATTGTACATTGGAGACGCTGCAATGGCAATAGAGGATCAATTGTGCATTGTAGACGAACGGCCGGGGGTGGAAATCCAAAAGGCCAAAACGAAATATTTTGTAAAGATAATCAAATGGCATCTTCTAGAAAAGGTCGGGTTGCGCCAGTATTGTCAAAAGGCTTGAAGAAGAAAGAGGATTAAAATTGGAGTTCAACTTCATCGTTGTTGAAGCAGTAGAACTAGGCTAGCTAGCTATTGGATAGCTGGAAAGAGTACATGTAAAAAAGAGAGAAAAATGTAGTTGCAAATGGTTAATAATACAACCCACTGCTGGCTGTAAGGAATATTCTCTTAACCCACTCATACAGTGGTTAAGCCCTTCACCATTAATACATGGCTCACTTGTCTCTCTTACAAACTTTCTTAGTTCTTGTGTATAAGCGGGCTGTAAGCTTACAGCCCACATCTCTTCTCTTTCCTCTTCTCACTCATCCATCTCAGCATTTAGCCTCATCTATCTCAGCATTTAGCCCAGCCTCCTATACTACGCTCTAAGCTGAGATGGATGAGTGAGAAGAGGAAAGTGGATTTAGCCCACTTACAACCTTAATACTTGCTCTTAGCCGACTTACAACCTCCATCTCAGCTTTTAGCCCACCTTTATCAAAAAGCAGTGAATGAAAAAAAAAGAAGAAATTCCCAGCAAATTTCAGCCCCGACGCAATCAATTCAGATCTGGCCGCGGGCCACCGGTAGTCCGAGAGTGTGACGGATGCCTGGACGCCTTGGGGGCCTTGGCAGTGCGGTGACGGCAACTGAGAACTGACAAGGTCGAGCAGCGCAACGTCCTCAACGCAGGTCAGCGTCGCCGGCGCCGTGCAGTGCCCCCTGCTCCGTGTCCACCAGGGCGCTGCACGTGCCCCCTACTCGTCATCCACGTCAGCTCAGTGCACCAGTTCCAGGCAACGAGGCAACCCCCGTGCCAAGCCAACAGCCCGGCCGGCGGCCATCTAGAAGCCCGGGGGCGGATCACAAGCCGCGCACGACACCCCGCCAAGTCCCAACCACACAAAACCATCGCGGGGTCCGCGACGCGGCGGCGATCCCAAGAAAACCAGACGCAAGAGCAGCAGCAGGCCAGCCCATCCATCCCAGTCCCAGTTCGCTTCACACTCCTCACGCCGACACCGCCCGCCCGCCTTCGGCCTTCAGGCTTCAGCAGTGGTCAGCCAACAGCCATGGCGTCGTTCGACCCCGCCGCGTTCCCCGTCCCGGCCCCCGCGGACCCGTCCGACGAGGTGGTCCGCGAGTTCGGCCCGCTTCTCCGGATCTACAAGAGCGGCCGCATCGAGCGCCCCCTCGTCCCGCCGCCGGTCGGCCCCGGCCGCGACCCCGCCACCGGCGTCGAGTCCAAGGACGTTCCCCTCGGCGTCGACGGCGCCTGCTCCGTCCGCGTCTACCTTCCACCCCAGGCCACCAACACCACCACCAGCAAGCTGCCCGTGGTCGTGTACGTCCACGGCGGCGGCTTCGTGGCCGAGTCCGCCGCGTCGCCGCACTACCACCGCTTCCTCAACGCGCTCGCCGCCGCGTGCCCGGCGCTCGGCGTCTCCGTCGAGTACCGCCTCGCGCCCGAGCACCCGCTCCCGGCGGCCTACGACGACTGCCTCGCCGCCCTGAAATGGGCGCTCTCCGCCGACGCCGACCCATGGCTCGCCGCGCACGGGGACCTGAGCCGCGTCTTCCTCGCCGGCGACAGCGCCGGAGCCAACATCTGCCACCACCTCGCCATGCACCCCGACATCCAGGCCGGCGGCGGCGCGAAACTGAAGGGCGCGGTGATGATCCACCCGTGGTTCTGGGGATCGGAGGCGGTGGGGGAGGAGCCGAGTGAGCCGGCGTTCCGCGCCATGGGTGCCGGGCTCTGGTTCTTCTCGTGCCCGGGGACGACATCCATGGACGACCCGCGGATGAACCCGATGGCTCCCGGCGCGCCGCCGCTGGGGAAGCTGGCGTGCGAGCGGGTGCTCGTGTGCGCCGCGGAGGGGGACTTCCTCAGGTGGCGCGGGACGCGCGTACGCCGAGGCGGTGGCCAAGGCGAGGGGCGGCGCGCTGGGCGGGGTGAACAACGCCGCCGCCGGCGTCGAGCTGATGGAGACCGCGGGCGAGGGCCACGTCTTCTACCTCTTCAAGCCTGACTGCGACAAGGCCAAGGAGATGCTCGACAAGATCGTCGCCTTCATCAACGCGCCGTGATCGATGACTCGATGTGCACCGCGCGCAGCTGTTGTTGTTGCTTCCGTTTGGAACTTGGGATCGCGAGTAGTAGCTGAGAACGAACCATCGCGCGAGACATTTTATCATGGCGATATATATGATGGGGAAATAATAAAAATAAAAGCGATCTTGCCCATGCCATAGATATCGTGAGATCTTTTTGCTAATTTTTCACATGAACGATTTGGTTGGTGCATGGTGGGTTGTTGAAACTTGAAAGGCGATCGACGCCTTTATTTGAGGATCTGTCGATCTGAGGACAAGTAAGTTCAGCACATGCTTCACGATTTCACCTTCCCATCGTCCTCGTGTTGTTTGGGACACTCATTATTATTACAGTACCTGATGAAAATTCAGTTTACCCTCCTGGGCTCACTTGGTTTGACAAATGGTGACCAGATGCAGCAACTTTAGCTGTTTAGAGTTATCGCAACATGATAATAGGACGAGATGCAAACATGGCTAAAATATCCATTTATCACGTGTCCTTGTATCTACACAGTGCTATTTACTGTTGCTTCCTACTACTTCTCAACCCCCATGGCTAAAATACGCGCTGCTGTAAACTTTGCCCAACGCCCGTGAACAAATTCTTAGGCAGGATGTTTGAAACCACGATGAAACACCCTCTCTCAATGTAAAGTTTCATCCATTGTTGTTCCCTAGGCTACATGTAAGACTGTCTAGATAACTGTGTAGAGAGAGTTTCATCACCATGAAACACATTTCATCTCTCTTCATTAATACACTGCAACATCATCAAAAATAGTGACATGACAGCCTATTTAATGCCCATAAAACTACCACTGAGACTGGCCAAGGCCTATTTCATATATGCTGGGCAATTTGGTTATCTCGAAATGAAGTGGTTTTTGACAAAGGCATCATGCCTTCATACTTGCAGGTACTCTTCAAGGGGACCCACTGGACTCGATTTTGGTCGCTACTACAGAAGGAGGAGAATCACCTTGCATTGACCATGGGGTGCAAGATGCTTGAGTCTGCCGCCATGGAAGTTTTCGCCAGTCATGGCTGGAGCTTTAGAGATAGGATTGGTCCTTGATTTGTTTTTCATGATGCCTTTTGAGGGAGTTGTTTCCCGTCTAAACCTACAAAATTTTGTCTTCTTAATTCCGTGGTTCTTTCAGCTAAACTTGTAATAATGAACAACTATATGCATTGGTCGATGCAGCGGCTCGATTGTTAACATGTATTTCCTTATAAAAAAAGTGCTAATTGATAACTATTGCTCATTACCTTGTTACGTATAATGGTGAGAACTGAGCAAGATCAGCACCTCATTGGCTGGGCCGACTTTCCAGCCCATCCATCATGTGAGTTGGACCGGGAGACATCCCACTCGAATGTATGCAAACCACGTGCAATTTATCTCTTTCTTCCACTAGATTTAATTCCACGTATCTTCCGTTGTTTGAGATTTATGCAACCTGAAGCGGATGAAGCCTGCCGATGTGTGGGATAGAAAGGGAGGTGAATGGGAGCTATACAAGTTTCAAACTTTAAATGATCTTTTCTTTTAAACCGTGCATTCGTAAAATTTATTTGAATCATAGCGTTTCCTAAAAAAATGCAACAAAGCGAGTTGCAACATGTTACTCTTTTCATTTTGAACTTTTAACATTTTTAATGTACTAATTCAACATTTTCAATACATCATATACCATTTCAATATTTTCAAAAGTATTGAATTAGTTTTTCCAAGGTGTTGAATTACTTTTTTTTTCAAAATGTTGAACCAGTTTGAAAAAATACTGAATCTCATATTACAGCCATCAGAGGAGAGAAAATAAATATATAAAAAGAAATAAAACGTGATGGCCTGACCCCTTTTTCTAACACGGTTCGTGTGTGGAAGGCTTGCCTATGCTGCTAGTGGGCCGTCGCGCACGACTAGCTTCATGGCCTTCTATAGGCCGTGCAATTTCTTGAATTTCTATCCCACGGTGTAAGAAATGCACAAGTTACAATAAAATTAACTTGTAATGGAATTACTACATGCTGTACAGCGGCCATACTTGAAAAAAAAATACATGGAGCCAACAAATTCTCTTTCTATTGAATTTTTCATGGACTCATAGCTTCTAGCTTCTCTACGTCCATTTCTGATAGTAATATATTCAATCATTATCATCGGTGATCCTTTCCTCCATTAGGATTGTAACCTTAGCCACCGCTCCAAGAGTCCTATACTTCGTAATTACTATGTATCATGATAATGGTATGTTGCCATATTATTCCACACCTTGTAGCTACCGTTAAACACATAATCTAGATGCTACAATGTGTCCCAGACACTTAACTATAAACCTCTAGGTGACAATGCCATTTTCTCTTTGTGGTTTTTGTGCCAGGAAGAAAGCGCGCGCTGTTCATTTATTTATCACATGGCATACAATTGGTTGCATAGACTTATTTTCACATGTTGTCCTATAGAAGATCCAATTCAAATTAGCAATGTAACAGTGTCGCAGAGGCTATATACCGATATCAAATCTACGAACATCGGCTTCAAGTCCGGTTGACGACCGATCCTACCATTTATTGCTATGAACTAGAGACTCTTTCTAACTACTTTGAAATAGCAAAACATCAGCCGCTCATTTCCAACCAAAGGCTTGTAATGTTAGCCACCGCTCCAAGAGTCCTAAACTTCTAATCACTATATGTCACAATAATGGTGTGCTACTACATTATTCTACACTTTGTAGCTGCCTTTAAACGCATAACCACTAGGTGACGACGATGCCATTTTCTCTTTGTGGTTTTTGTGCCATGGACAAAGCACCCACTTATGGCCACATAGCAGTAGGTTGCATGAGCTTATTTTCACATGTTATCCTAATTATTTTTTATAGAAGATCCAACTCAAATTAGGCAATGTAATTAACGAATTTGCAGTGTCTTAGTGGCTATATACGGATACCAAATCTATGGACATTGGCTTCAAATTCAGTTAACAGCCAATCCTACCATTTATTGCAACGAACCACCTGCCCTAAAATAGCAAAACACCAGCCTCACATTTCCAAGTGGAGAAAAAACCCATAAAAGTAGCAGCAGAGCACAACGCCACAACCCCTTTCCCTAAAATCTCCTAGGCCACGCGCCCACAGGCCACAGGGCCCACAGGTCAGCCTCTCACCCCCGGCCCAACGGACGACCGCGCCACCGCGAAATCCTAGATCGGACGGCCCAGATCCGCCAGCAACGGCCTATAAATCCTCAGCCTCACCCCCAACCCACGAGCTCCCTCCTCTCTTTCCGCCTCCACCCCTCGCGAGCTCGTCACACGCGGCGGCTTCCCTCCTCCTTCCTCCTCCACACCCACCCCGGCGGCGGCGGCGATGCAGATGGCAGCGGCCCCCACCGATGCCCCGGCCGCGGCTGCTGCGACTGCGGCGCCGCACCACCACCCCCACGCGCACGCCGCGGCGGCTGCGGGGGCCCCGCCCCACCCGCACGCGCACGGGCCGCACCCGCACCACCACATGCCGCAGCCGAGGTGGGTTGTCATCCCGTACCCGCCGCCGCACCACCCCATGGTGGCCGCGCCGCCTCCCCCGCCGCCGCAGTTCGTCAAGCACTTCGCGCCGCCGGCCTCGGTCACCCCGCCACCACCGCCGTCAGCTGGATCCGGCGGGAATGGGGGCGAGGACAACCGGACGATCTGGGTTGGCGACCTCCAGTACTGGATGGACGAGAACTACCTCCACAGCTGCTTCGGCCCCAGCGGCGAGGTTCGTTCCTTCTCTCTCCCGGAGCCTGCTCATCCGATCCGGCCTTGTCCGTACCGGATCTCTCGAATCCAGTTAGGTTTGTCCCATGCCTGAGCCTTGATTCGTTTATACTGTGCTGTGATAGGCGTAGCGGCGTCATTTTACAGCAAATTGTGGTTTGTCGACGATAAAGCTATGTGTTTTGTAGTCTGTTTGTCCAGGTAGCTGCTAAAGGCGCCAACTTTCAGGTTGTTTCCTGCAGTTCGAGTGGCCCAAAGTAGTTTTACGTAAATTTGCCACCCTACCAGACCTTGATTTGCAGTTTTGCACCAACCTGTAGCAGCTGACTTAATCATATTTGATCCTGGTTTGTTACATAATTGCAAGTGTGCACTGAGTTTGTCACGTTCTATCGAATTTTGTGGGTAAGGTGGTAATGCCATAAAAGTTTTCAGTTAATTCTCCTGTATTTGCATTGAAACGATTAACCTTTTTCTCTCCTGTATTTGCATTGAATGATTAACCCTTTTTGGTAATTTGGCAGTACTTGCTGCATTAATTAATTCTGTTGTTTTTCTTTGAGAGACTTGCTCCATCATTACTTTTCCTATTATCCCGTGCATTACTAATTGCTGTTTCACTACTCATCTGCTTTTGTAGGTGGTGACAATTAAAGTTATTCGCAATAGACACTCTGGGGTCTCTGAGGGTTATGGTTTTGTAGAGTTCTATTCTCATGCATCAGCGGAGAAGGCCCTGCAGAATTTTTCTGGTCATGTAATGCCTAATACCGATCGGGCATTTAAGTTAAATTGGGCATCATATAGCATGGGAGAAAAACGCTCTGAAATTGCATCTGATCACTCAATATTTGTTGGCGATTTGGCTGTTGATGTTACTGATGACATGTTGCTGGAACTTTTTTCTAGCAAATACCGATCAGTTAAAGGAGCTAAAGTTATTATTGATGCTAACACAGGCCGTTCTAGGGGCTACGGCTTTGTTAGGTTTGGAGATGATAATGACAAAACTCATGCAATGACTGAAATGAATGGTGTGTACTGTTCTACAAGACCAATTCGTGTAGGACCAGCGACTCCTAGAAGATCTCAAGGTATTTTTAGAAATTTTAAGATTAAGATTGTTTTGTATTTATTCTGTGTCAGTTACTAGTTACACATAACACATCCTTATTTTTTTATTGAATATGTATACGTGATGCAGATAATTACATGCACTCAATATTGGAATAAAACATAGTAGCACTATCGACAGTTGCAACTTTAATTATACGCGTTGGAAGTTCATAAAGTGATATTTGGGTCCTCATTGGTGGATAGGAGGGATATAGTGATATTGACAGTTCCTTCCACAAAAAGAGTTATAGGTTTGAGCATTACTTTTCCCATTTGACATACCTTTTGATCTTATAATTGTTTATTTTCAGGTGATTCAGGCTCTTCTCCACCAAGGCAATCAGATTCTGACTCAACTAACAGGACGGTATGCTTGACTTAGTTTTCCAGTGTTTTCTGTTGAATTGGAGAAGAATGATTCGAGTTACACCAGCCTGCTCTGTTTTACTTGCTGTTTTGGATTTTGAACATTGTTCACCCCTTTCAATATTATCTTTTTTTTCAATGATGCATGTATTGCCGTCATTTCCTTGTAACAGATCTAAATAATAATAAAAATGCATATTTGTATTCATGTGCTGTATGGTTTACTGTATACATCATAGGATTACAAGAAACACTAAGATACTATCTTGATGTTAATGCTTCAGGTATATGTTGGTGGGCTTGACCCCAACGTTAGTGAAGAGGAATTGAGGAAAGCATTTGCAAAATATGGTGATCTTGCCTCTGTAAAAATTCCTGTTGGGAAGCAATGTGGCTTTGTTCAGTTTGTAAACAGGTATATCCAATATATTTTATCTGAATACTTCACATTCTAGTGTAATATAAGAAACTGTTCTATGCTTAACTGTTTATTTGGGTTTCTACTTGCTGTAAGATCTTAGATTATGTGAACGTGCTTGTTTTGAATTGTAGAGCTGATGCTGAAGAAGCACTACAAGGGCTGAATGGAGTGACCATTGGGAAGCAGGCAGTTAGACTTTCCTGGGGCCGCAGCCCAGCCAGCAAACAGGTTGCTGATTTAATTTCAGTTGCTTTATTTCTCACTATAATTTATTATAATTCACTTTCACCAGTACTACTGCTTGGTGCTGCATTCAGTAACTTCCTAATGTCCAGTTCACACCATTATGCTCAATAAGAGAAAAGTGAGAATAACATTTTGGAAAGGAAAAATAATTCTAATATGAATATGTTCCCATGCAACATTCAGGGATGGTTATTTCATTGTTACTGCACACCATTTATCAGTGGCATGGTTTCTAAGGTGCCAACTAAGTGTGGTTGCTGGAGGCAATGTGTCCCAAATACCTAGCCTAAAAAGGGGAGAAGAGATGAGTGAGAATCGAAGAAGGAAAGAAAGGTAGGAGGGGTACTGCAGGGTGCGCAGCTCTCCCTTTGATGCTGATCTGGATGGTGGCGGTGGCTGCTGTGGTGCTTTGATCTGGACTGGGATAGGGGAAGGGAACGATTCAGATTTCAGGGGCAGGGGAGTGCTTGTTGAGGAAGGTGGGGTCTGTGATGATCCCTATGCTCTGACACATTGTGGGTGGTGCGCAGCGATGGGATCATGGGGCGGTGGTGGGTGGCCATTAGGGCTGGGCCACATTTTTTTTTTGGGGGGGGGGGGGGGGGGGGGGATTTTGGTTCTGTTGGCTTAGAATGGTTTTTATTCACTTGTGTCTGGTCACTTCATTCGATCTGGCCAACCAATATATGCTCCTATTTCCCTTTGCTTGCCTGATGTGGTGCCCTTTAACCTCACCGCGCCTTGTGTGCCTATGCGGTAAGAAGAGGGTTCCCTAGAACAAGTGTCCGTCGTACATTTTGTATCCTATATTCAGTTCCTTTTGCCCCAACAGAACATTCAGGTTGCTTTTGACCGGAAAAATCTTTAGAGCGTAACTGAGAATTAATGACATAGAACAGTGTATTTTGTTTATATATTTTGCATTTTAGTTATGTATGAGATGTTGCAACGGTTAATAATTTTATGCATGACACTGCACTAATTGGCCAAAACAAAGGTTAAAATGCTTCTTACTTGTTCCTACTCATTTTTCAATTACTGTAGCCCTATTTGCATTAAATCACATCATTGCTTGTAGCCTTGTGTCCTGTGTGCATCGAAGTATGCTATTGCTTGTATTCCCTCTCTGCATTGAATTAAATCACAAAATGTTATTTGTTACTACGTAGTGAAGATTATGGGATAACTGCTATTGTCGCTTGACATAATCTTGATTTTTTTTGTTAACCATATTAGTGGCAGGCTGAAGATTTTCTAGCATAGATTAAACAATTTTGCCTTTATCTGAATGCTTAAGCTGGTCAGTAAGTCTCAAAGAATGAAGATATGCTTACTTCACTGTGCATATTCGCAAGTCGTAACTTTTGGCTGTTTCATTGTTGAACTCTAGTAGACTTTTGATCTGATATTCCTTAAGATAGTGTGAGGCTGCATATTTGGACTATTGAAGTTCTCTTAACAATAGCTTATAGATTGCTCCCTTTGTTCATAGATAATTCACGTTGTCAACTTTGGCTAAAACTTTGACCAATAATAACATAATATTTTGGGAACATCTCACCTGGTAACATGAAAATGGCTAGATATTTCATGAAGCATAAGAAACTGGTAAACTTTGAGTAGTTTGAAGTCAGCAGTGGCAATTATTTGTGAACAGAGGAGGTATATCCTCAACTCTTTTAAGGATACTATCCATGCTTAAGTTTTAGCCTGGGGCTTGAAGCTTACCTTTGCCCAACATGTTGGATCTTCTTGGGTCCTTGCGCTTCTCCTGTAAGCCTAAAGTTATAAACACGTATAAGCTTAAGCCGGTAGAAGGGCAATTGGATTGTTATACTGAAGCCTAAAATACGCTGGTGTCTGCATGAAGGTAAATCCTGCAAAACAGTTCTTAGATAAGCCAGGAGCCCTCTTTTGGTGGAGAGTTTATCTTCACAAATCTTACTGGAAAAGCTGGCTTAGGGGGCTCCATCTTAGGTTTGCTCGAAAAGCCCCAAGAAGCTTCAGCTAAACAGGCCTAAGCTTAGCTAAGTGTTTAACTAGATCTAGGTTACCCATTTATCTTCAGAAGAAACAGTGGCACCCATTTGGAATGTATTCTGTTTTACTACTGATAACATGCCATTATGATTACTATGTTTTATCACCAGATAGAATTCCCAGCATGAATTTTTGCCTTCTTTATATTTCCTGGCGTTCTACATTTGCACGGAATTTTTTTTACTTTGCTTTAGTGTCTTCAATGTGTGAGTCTCACCTACTACCATTCATTTTGCTCACTTGTAGTCTTTTGTTTCTTGCAGTCTAGGGGCGATTCTGGTCATCGGCGCAATGGCAATGGCATGTACTACGGGACACCATTCTATGGTGGATACGGTTATGCCTCGCCGGTTCCACACCCGAACATGTATGCTGCGGCGTATGGAGCCTACCCTTACTACGGCAACCAGCAGCTAGTGAGCTGATGGGGAGAGCCTCGCTCCGTTTCCTCCTCCGCTGGAGGAAACAAGGTTTTGGTCCAGTAAGCATAGTAGCGTATGATGAGATATTATTATAGGTGGCCATAAAAGTGGGCGAGAGAGATGAGACAGGTATAATGATGATAATGGTACCTGCAGATCTGTGCTGCTAGTAGAACCTAAAGAAGCTTGTAGACAATAAGACCTATTCTTTCCTGATAAATTTTGACTTGCTAATAAAACTAAAGCTGTCAGTTGTTGTGAATGTCTGTTTGTTTGTTGTGCTTTGTTTTAGTTGGTGTTTTTTTCCCCCTATGGTTAACTTTGCTGCATGCTCAGTTCATTGATTGCTGTGAGTTTGCGTCAGTTCACCTTGGGCGATATGGTACCTGTCTGTTGTATTTGTTGCATAGATTTGCCCATGTTTTTATTCTGCTGCTTCTACTAGCCAAGCTGGTGTGTCTTATTTCTGCGCATGCTTAGAGTGCTTGGATTTCGGATCTTGTTAAGCCTACTGTTTTTTTACCGACCAATGCATAATGTTCCATTGATGCCACTCTGCCGTTGTCCTGTTGAACCATGGTTTCAGGGCAGCCTTTGGAATGATTTGAAGAACGTAGGCTGGCGCGGTTGCAACCTTACGGCTATGGTTTTACATGGTCCGCTGCTCGAGTGACCCACCATCCTATGCTCTTCAGACTTGGGCTCTCCACTTGGACCCATGGGGCGGTGGCCGTTCAGACTTGAGGCTCTCCACTACCCATGGGGCGGTGGCCGTGCAAGAGCGAGCAGCACGAGTGACTAGGAGATCGCTGCCGTTTCCCTGCACCTGCACGGAGTGTTGAGAAACTTCTTGGATGCTTCTTCCCGCTTAGGGTCGTCGCCGTGAGCGGCTACCAGATTGAAAACGGGGTGGATAACTTGAGGAGGAAGGATTCCTCCCCTTCCCGCCTCTTTCTCTATTGCATTTCGATCACAAATTGACCACTACAATTCTGGTAGTCTTCACCGTGTCAACACCGCCCTAAGCTGCTAATCCCTCGAAAAAAGTGTTAGCTTAGCTAGTTTGCTAGTAAGTACACATCTTATACTGAACAAAATCCTATTAATTGTTACCCCAAAAAAATCCTATTAATTGTGACACTATAGTGTGTTTTGGGCCAAGTACTCCTACTAGTATTAAGTACGCCGGTCTTCCTGTTATAATATCATTTTTTAGGACGCGTGTGCACGCTACAATTTGTACACACTCACCACTTTACGAGAATGTCTACGGAAGACAGGGCTATCAGATATTCGGATTAAGATCTCGCCTGAATCAGCTAGATTTAATAGAGAGCCGTTCAAAATAACTCTAGCTACTTTAAATAGCTCAGCTTAAGCTAACTTACAATCTAGTCTTTAACTAACAAAAGCCATAAGCTAGCTCCTTTCGCTATTGAACTTTATAACAAGAGCTGTTTACAATGTTTGAATAGTACCAAGAGGTACCGGGAGTAACCTTTTTTATTTTGATAAAGGTGCCAGAAGATACTAAGAGGTACCTTTCTATTTGGTATGGATCATATCTATTTGATACCTCTTGGCACATTTTTCTAGGTACCTTTTGGCACCTTTTATGTCTCAGCCGTTGATTTCAGCCTAATGGACAATGCTTATTTGTTTCAAGTATTGTAAAATTCTCTTCAATCTAGAACTAGAAGAATCGAAATGACCCAACAAATCAAATTTAGGCATGCCGGGTAATGTTTGCTAAGCAAATAGCCACATTAGTGAGATACGGAGTATATATAAGACGGTAAACCTGAGGTTTAATCCCGGTTGCGAAGTTATCCGCTAACTTTTAATTTCATTGGCACAGTACTAAACACAAGATTTTTTTTTTTTGAAATTAAATAAACACAAGACAAGAATGATTGGCGTTACAGTTACACACGGAGCCCACCGGATCACGCGCAAGCTTTAACGAAACAGGACAGACAAGACAAGTGGACTGTGGACGGTCGACCAATAGAACAACGAGCAGGTGTCGGAAGAACACTCGCTTGAAATCCTACCATTGCTCCTTTTTTCTCTCCCCCTCCTCGCGACCCCAGAGGAAAAACGCGCGAGTATTCCTCCCCGTCCCCGACTCCGCTTCACCGCGTATAAATCCCACAAGCTCGAGCTCGCGAGCTTAGCCCGTAAGCGCATATCAAAGTGTCCCACTTGCGAAAGCACACGCGTCGTAGTCTCTTCCTCTGCTCTCACTCCGGCCGCGTTTCTTCCGATCTCTGCCTCTCGAGTTCCTGCAATGTCGCTCTCTCGGCCTCGTCGGGGCAGGGAGGAGGAGGAAGGGGAGGATGGTGAGGGGTCAACGCCGGCGAAGCGGCCACGGGGCTGCAACTGCAACTGCTGCCTCCACCGCCGGTGAGTTCATCAGTCCCCGGCTTCCCTGTTCATACAATCTAGTTCGAGCAATTTGCCTCGATTTATATAATTATATGCGCTCTGAACTGTTTGTAGCTGGTTCATGGAAAATTATATGCGCTCTGAACTCCCATTTTTTTTAAACAAAAATAAGCGAGGCAGGGGAGGGCTTTGTAGCTGGTTCATGGAAAATTTCCGGTTCTCAGGTTCTTAGTTCCGAGAGAAGCCCGTCCGGTTTGGTGCCACGGCTGCCAGATGCCAAATTTTGTATGGATATTTTCTTCCGTTTTTTCTGACAATTTTCTTGGTTTTTTTTTTCTGTATGTGCATGACAGGGAGAAAGAAGATTTCTATGAAGCCCAAATTGAGATCCTCAAGAAGGAAATGCGATGTATGTCACAGGGTTTGCCGAGGAGCGCAAAAACCGACAGAGAGAGATGCAAGAGTTCTACCAAACTCCCAACTTCTGTTCAAGGAAGTGAAGGGACTGATCAGTGAGCAAAATAGTAGGATGGAAAGGTGCTGCCGTAGTTCTGAGCTACTTTGGGAACGGGTCAACACTTGATTTCGGTAATCATTCACTTCCATGTTACAGCCTTCGTGCAGATAGGACACGGTAGATGAAGAAGCTTTCACATTTTAATTAATTCAATATTTTGTACTAGTTCTTTTCAATTTCGTTTTTAGTTTTTTTATTAGTCACTGCACGTACACTGAACACTGGTAAGAAATGCCATCAATGCTAGCACGTAGAGCTACAAGCTACCAAATGCACTGAATCATTGAACTGGACACTGAAAATGGAAATTACAGAGGACAATCCTTATCATACCAACTGAATTATTATTTTTGTGACCGTGCCTTGGCACCATTTTCATTAGGAAGCATACTAACTGATGTATTGCTACTTTTTACATTATATACATGCGCATATAATGTCAATGGGAAAATTTGATGAATTGAAGTACATGTTTAACTTCTAAAATTAGTGTACAAGGAATCCTGGGTGAAACTAAGAAGACCAATAGAACTCAGCCATGAGTCAGAAAAAAACATATTAGCTTCATCTCAGAGCTGACTTCTTTTTGACTAATGACTGTTAAGTTGTTCCTGTGACAGGAGACCAGTTCACTTGGAGAACATGTCCGCAAATGCAGTGATCTTAGGTAGGAAACCTTCACTTGTTTTTTAGAAAGTACTGGCATTTTGCCTCGTTGCACAGAGCTTAAATACCTTTTTTTAGGTATTCTAGTTGGGTGAAAATTTGAGAGCGATCCAATTACTTGATCTGTAACAATACTTTCCATTCATTAACTGATTAACATATTTCTCAGGACCTTATCCCATCAGAGCGAAATCAGAACATATCGGTTGAAATTTGTGAACAAGTGCTGCAATGACAAGTACTCGAGACACGACATGATGGCAGACGATGGAAATCCTATTAAGGTAGCCATATATGATAATGAAAACAGGATAATCATAAATGGACCCTTATCCTCAATTCAAGTTAAGATTGTCGTGCTTGACGGAGAGTTTAACAAGGAAAATAAAGAGCAATGGAGTGAAAACTCCTTCAAAACAAGCATAATACATTGCCGGCCTGGAAAGCAACCTTTGTTTGCCAACGGACTATATCTAAAGCTTGAAAATGGTGTGGCTCACCTTTGTGGCGCCAAATTCCAAGACAATTCAAGTTTCGTTCCAAGCAAGAAGTTCAGGTTGGGAGTCATGGCAGCCGATGATAGTATATCAGATAAAATTCTGGAAGGAATATCTGAATCTTTTGCTGTGAAGGATGGTCGTGGTTACCGTAAGTTCTTGTCTAGCTCCGTTTACCAACAATTGATGATGCTCATGCAAGTTTCTCTTCATGTCATTTCTCGTCTTCTATTTATTCTCTTCAACATATATTTGGATCTAGCAAAATTGCACGAACTAGATAAGCTTCTTTTAAGCTTCCATGGCTATAAATTTGTAGGAGGGGCTCCATGGTTCCGGCAACGGTAGGAGGGGCTCTACCCCCGGCCGACCCGGTGCTAGATCCGCCCCTGATCGTAGTAATATAACTATTTTGTTATGTTTACTACATCTCTTTGACATGATTATTTTTTCACAAGAATAATTATAATTATTTTATAAAGGATGATAACTTTTAATTAGGTACCATTTGTCAGTATAGTAGTGAGACTGTAGAAAATAAAAAAAACATCAGGCTTGCACTTATTTTCACAACTTTATGCTCTACTTTCTTTTTTTTTAAATTTTTTTGATGCCCTGGTACAGAGAAAAAGAAAGATCTGTTTCCATCTCTAAGTGACCCAATATACAAGCTGAAGAAAATAGGAGAAAATGGTGACAGGCATAAGCTACTGGAGAATATGGATATAAATCTTGTTCAAGACTTTTTGCGGCTCTACAAAAAGGATAAAAGCAGTCTTCGCAAAGTATGAGAACAAGTTCTATTGTCATCTTATTTGCTTATAAGTTCTCCATTAACGGTTTATGACAGCAGCAGGTATCTAATATAAGCATATAACTTGTTTCATATGGTACAGGATTGTCGGAATATCCCAGACCATGATTGGAACATCATTGTTAGACATGCCCTGAGTTGTAAACCAGGACCTGAACGTTACTCATACTGCATTCCGGGGATGAAAGCTACAATTTGCTTCAACTCTCTATATAACATTGTTGGTGCAGAATTCAATGGTAAATACATTTCTTATGAAGAACTTAACAGTACTCAGAAGGTAATTACTGCACTGATATTCATATCTTCACATTTATGTGCTGCCTTTCAAATAAAAACTGAATTCAATTTCGCTTCAGTTGATTTTCATCTATTTTCCTTTTTTTGGGCTTAAATGCAATTTGAATTATTTGGGAATACCATATTTAATAGCCTATCTATGAGATCAAATCGGTATGTCCATATATGCATCCATCCATGATGCTGAAAGCATCAAGGGGATATTATGGCCTTATGGGTTCTAGAAATTTGCTGTTTAGCATGTCCTGTGTTATTTCTCATGACTAAGATGACTACACAGGAGTTTCTAAAATCTAAACCCAACTTTTGTATTTATACACGTTTAGGTTTAACCATATGTTAAGTGATCCCTAATCATATATTTATTCTATTGAGTCCTGGTCCAAGTTTGAGTAATCCTTGGCTTGCACCTAAGCAAAGTTGCTCCAAAAGTCTACTTTTTTTAATTTTCAAGCACATTCATTTCTTCACATGCATGATCGATCGCAGCACGTATGCATATACTCTTCTACCTTGAGAAATCAAGACCTGTTCTCTGAACATGACAGAGTTTAGTGGAAGGGTCCAAGATGGTAGCATACGAGAATTTGGAAGTTGCTCATCACGAATACAATGATCCATGTCACGAGCATGAGGTGATAGCTGGATATGAAGGAAGCTGTAGCCTGCGTGGATCATGTTCAATGCCACCACTTCCTACGCTGCCAACAAGGCTTCATGGTCAGCATCTGGATCATTCTCACTACCTTAATTACTATGTTCATTGTTTGAGCCCACCTTAATGTGTATGCAATCACCTTTTGAGAATTAATGTTTGTATTTTGTAAATTTGAAGAAAATTCCCATATCTAATAGTGTAGTGACCTTTCTTAATAACATGTACTATTTCAACATTATTTATAAAAAAATGATTATCCAAGTTAAGCATGTAGATTGTTTGGAATGTCCCTTTTCAAGAAACATGCACATATGTGGTTTTAGAAAACCAATGATGGATATTTTTATTTTTAAATTTTCAATTCTCTTTTTGGAAATATAAACTGGTTCTTTCATATCCAAGCATGTATGCCTGTAAATATAAGTTACAGCATACGATTGAGGTTTTCTTTACTAGTGCATTGTTCATCTTTGTAGTTATGTACCGCTGATTCATGAAGTAAAATTTTGGTCTCATGCTTAATTTTACCTTATGTATCTCACTACTAGCTAGTTCTTCTGATCATGGGTATAAGCCCACCTTGTATAGATTGACAACACAAGGTTGGCACTACTACATTTGTTGTTATTTTTTTGCAATAGATAACTCTTGCCATTTAAGATAACATTTTTAGTGCATATTGCCAGTCAAAATGTCATATTCGAGACACTGTCAATGTGCAAATGGACTAATGTTTATCATAGGAGGAAGTACCAAATAGAGAAAATTGTAAATGGATGCAATCTTACTTTTTCTATATTTTCTCATGGACCTTTTTTCTTCTGACTTCGTTGCTAGAACTCTAGTAAAAACTTGGTGGTGTAATTGCCTGATGAGTGCTATTCTTTCAGATGACATTTCTCCACATGGCGAGGTTGTAGAGAGTGCTCCAGCACAGGAAAGCCCCCGCCCTCGTCAACGTTGGGCGAAAATTGTGACTGTCGTCACCACTCTTGGTTTCTTGAACAAGAAGCCCCAGGCGTCCGCTGGAGAAATGTCCCAAACTCCTCCAACAGAGAGTAGCTTTGGGAAGGCATGCGTGTCCGATGATTTATGGGTGATGGAGATGGAGGCAGACATAGAAATGTGCCCAATTCCTCTGGCGGAGAGTAGCTTTGGGATGGATGAATTGTCCTACAAGGACTGGGAGTGGGAGTAACATGTCCTAAGCTAGGCTCCTTGAGGTTTTGTATTTCCTACTTTCTCAATGAGACTTTCGTAGGCCCATTTCTGAGTGCTGACACGAAAAGATCAATACAGGCAGAGATGATGGTTGATGGTCGCCACTTGCCACCACCATCTTGGGAACAGAGTTGCCGCCATATGGTCCGTCGTCCATGTCAAGCGCACAGCTGTTTGGGGCCATCAACTGTTCGATCGCTTGCGTTGCGCCCGTGGACCGTGTGTGTAGTGTAGCCAAACTCACCGTCCCTAGCCCTGCAAGTAGGACGAGTCGGCAGCAATGGTGAGAGCGAACGTGCCGCGGTCGACACCCGTAGATAAGCGCGATCGAGCGATCGAGCACGGCACCAGGAGTCGATGGAGGCGTGCGGGTGGCGGCCGAGCCGGACGCGGAAAGGGACGCCGCACTGGCCGCCGGCCGAGCCTTCTGTATCGAGCACAGCTGAATGAAACGTGGAGCTTGGGAACAGTTGCCGCCATGACCCGTCCATGGTCCATGTCCAGCACAGCTGTTTGGCCAAGATGTCCAAAGCTTTCCGAGTTCCGACTGCCGTCGGGGGGGCTCTTCACTCTTCATCCAGTCACTTGTTGGAGCAGTGCCAGGCAGGAGCACTGGAGCAGGGATAGATGCAAACAAAGACACCTACCGCTGGCTTGTGTCCCTGTTCGCTTGCGCCCCGTGGGCCGCCTGTGTCGCCAAACTCACTGTCCATAGCCCTGCAACTGCAGGTACGACGGCGAGTCGGCAGCAATGGCGAGAAATCTCAGAACCCAACTCATGCAAAGGAACCTGCAACCGACCGTTCTGCAGCTCCAGCAACTTGGTTTGCATGCATGCAGGGTTCACTGTTCAGGCCCGGTCTCAATTCGATCGCCTGAATTCGTGAACAGATCGATAAACAACATGGCGAATGCAGCAGTCTGATGCTACAGCACAAGGTGGGCGATCTCGAAACTCCATGGAAAAAAACCCTCTGCTTTGGTTTGGTTGCAATCTGCTCTACCTGATCCTGATTTATTAGCTTATTCTTACTACAAGTTACTAGGCCGCCACGAGTACCAAGTGAAGCGGCTGTGCTCTCCTCACGAGATGGAGTTTCTCCACCTCCGCGGCTTCCTCGGCGCCTCGCCGCCGGGCGCCGCTCCCGGCACGTGCCCGTCTGCCCCCGCCGCCGCGTCGGCGCCGCTCATCTTGGCCAGCCTGCCCAGCTTCCTCCACCCGCTGGTCCACGCCGAGCCTCCCTGCTGGTGCTTGCCGGCCCTGTGCCCCGCCACGGCCGGCGACGGCGCGCCGCCGCCGCGCTCGAGCTGCTTGTGGAGCGCGTCCATCTCGTGCTGCAGCTCCAGGTACTTGGCCTTCATGCTCTCCAGCTCGAACTTGAGCGTGTTGATGTCCTTCTTCGCCGCCGCCCACCCGTCCTGGAACGACTGCGGCGTCCCCTCCAGCAGCTGCCTCCGCATCGTCGCCGGCATCGCCGGCGACGGCGCCGCCGCGTCCGCCGCCACGGCCCTGCCCAGTGCCGCCGCGACACCTGCGCCGGCGCCGGAGGCGGAGCAGCTCGCGAGCGCGTTGCTGATCTTGACCTGCTCCGAGAAGAGCACCTGCACCACCACCCGTAGAGGCAGCCTCTCGTTCTGCGCCGCGTGCATGCACGCGTCCAGCGACAGCTTCTGGCAGTCCATCACCCTGCACAGCCTCTTCCTCTCGTGCTCCGTCAGCGTTGGGTGCGCCTGATCATATTTATATATTTGTATATATACATATATATCATCGGTCACGAATCGCACAAGCACACGCTGGAACAACGAACAAGCAGCAGCAATTACCTTAAGGTAGGAGTCGACGGCGCGGTAGAGGCCGTCGTCGCAGGTGCGTGCCGACTCGGGCAGCGACTCGGCGAGCACCTGAAATTTTGTGAGCGACAGGTTGCGGTCACGGGAGACCTCAGAGAGGTAGCTGTCGAGGAGCCTGGCGACGCGTGCCTTGGCGTTGTTCATCCCCGCCGACGCCGACGCCGACGACCGCGCGCCGCCGTAGAACTCGTGCGGCGGCGGCGGGAGCTCACCGCCGCGGCCGGGGCTGGACGCCGCCGGCGGCGGCGAGCTGCTGCTGCTCGGTCGTCGTCTGCTCCTGGACGAGGAAGTGCTCGACGAGGCGCTGGACGAGGTCGACGTCGTAGGCGGTGTCGGCGCCGGCGCGGCCGCCGCCGTAGGAAGGGACGAGAAGGTCGGCGAGCGCCGCCTGCTCGAGCTGCATGCCCACGCGCTTCTCCAGCTCCGTTACCAGCGCCGGCGCGGCCTTGAGCATGGCGGCGAGGCGGAGGAGCCGGAGGAGGAAGGCGCACGACACGCTGTCACGCTGCGGCGGGATGATGCTGATCAGGCTCTCCACCACCATCCGCTGCTCCCGCGCCGCCCCCGCCGCGCTCGCCGCGAGGTCGTCCCTGCCGCCGCCGATGCCGCCGGCGCCGGCGCCGGAGATGATCATGTGGAGCCCGCCGCCCGGGGACGCCTGCGCGTGCGCCCAGGGCTCGTCCGGGGCGCCGCCGCCGTGCGGGCCGTCCTTGGTCAGGCCCGGCAGCCATTTTGACGCGTAGTGCGTGATCGCCGCGCCGATCAGGTCGAACCGCATGCCTAGATAGACAAAAAAATGCAACAAGAAATGGTTTTCATCATAATGTTCTACGCACATTAGTCCTTGTTCCATCCATGTTGTGAACCTAACTGGAAAGCTAAATTTTGCATCTTTTGTCTTGCGAGTTTCTTATAGTCAACAAAATTGGAAACAAAATGTTTTTAGTTTTGATCACCGGACTGCTCCAACCCATCTCCCAACTGTCAACTGATGCATTTGCAAAAAAAAAAGAAAAGAAAAAAGATGCAAATTATGTCCAAGATTTGGTTTTGGTGGTCCTGAGTAAGTGGCATCAACATCACTATGTTTTAACCATATAATCTCTGCAGTTAAGCTAGAGTGAGAGAGGACCTCGATGCGTCCCTTTCCCACATCTCCTAGTGATCTTGTTGCCGGTATCTCCAAGAGATTGGAGAGGATGGATGTGACTGCTATGTCACTCAAAAATAGGTGATGTGGCTGCAAAGCCTGCAACACCACTCAAATTAAAATAACCTACTGGAACACAGCAGTTGACGTGATTTCCACTGATTTTGAAAGTTAAGGACCAGTTTTGTCTTGTTTTTTAGGAGAAGGATCAAACAAGCAAGTAATAAAATACCGCTTGATGGTATTACTGAAACAAAGACTTTTCCTCATCGTTAACTGTACTTGAGGTTTTAAAGGATTTATTTACATCACCTCAAATCTAGCAGAACTGCTACTGTTCCGATTTTATAATGTAGAAGATCTACGATTAGTTGGTGATTTGGATAAAGGGGAAAAATAGCATAACCCTGCTGCGAAGAAAGGTTTGAAGTAGTCCTACTCCCTACCAGGCCCAGCTTCACTGTCGGCAACCAATGTGATTGTGGCAGTGTCTTGGCACTACTCGAACAACTCGCACTGTGCTCCACTGTTCACGACACTTCATCATAAAAGCCTTTTGTTTTTCTCACATATACTGATAAAATAGAGGAACACTGAACCGTGCTAACAATCCGTGCTGCACTCATGTAGCAGCATCGCTACGTGTATCTCCCATCCATTGGAAGTACTTCCTCCGTTCCAAATTATAGATCGTTTTGATTTTTATAGATTTATAGATTTGCTACGAATATAGACATAGTGTTTATCTAGATGCATAACAAAGATTATAGACTTAATAAAGTCAAAACAACCTATAATTTAGAACGGAGGTAGTACCTAATACATATCTACCACTGCTACTAATGATAGATCAACTACTGCACGCCTGAACAAGATGACACGATATGATGAGATAACTGTTATCATAACTGTGTGGTTAGGACTTAAGCAGGTGGTAATGGTATACCTTTGACCTTGATGGCGGTGATGACGCGCACGAAGTGGTCGATCCGGAGCACGGACACGTCCTCGAACCACCAGTCCGCCGGCGGCACGCCCTGCTGCTGCCGGCTGGGGCTCGACTCCTTCGACTCCCCTCCGCCGCCGCCGAGGTTCCACCGCGGGCTCGCCGTGCCGCCGGCGCCGGCGCCGCCAGCCCTGTGCAGCCTGCCGCCTCCGGCGCCGCCGGCAGAGCTGCCGGTGTACGCCCAGCGCACGCCCCTGGGGTTGGCGCAGGCCTTCCAGGCGATGGACTCGCTGCACCGGCGCACGATCTGGAGGTTCTCGGCCCAGGGGGAGAGGCCCTCGCAGGTCTTGAGCACCACGATGGAGTCCCGCCACGACGACAGCACCACGTAGCTGAGGAACGCCTCCGCCTTGAAGATGAGGTTCCCTTCCTCCAGCTCCTCCGTCATCTCCAGGTACTCGGCGGCGCACCGGAGCCCCGAGATGTTGCCCGCCGTCAGGTCCACCGCCATCCCGTAGCAGAACCGCGCCGCCAGCTCGAACGACCCCGCGCCGCCCGGGACGTCGTCGAGGTCCACGGCGGCCGTGTCAGCAGGGTCCACGCCGGCGGCCGTCTCGTAGATTATGCGGCTCATCCGCCCGCTCCGGGAGATCATCGGGTACTGCAGTGCCGGTACACATTTGTTTTAGCTTTGTTGGTGGTTTAGTGTCAAACGCTTATTAGCAAGCAGCGTGTGTGCATGGAGTTGCTGGTTGCAAGCATAGCATTCTAGCTTCATCGATGATCCATTTCTAGTAGCCTAGTACGACTGGTACTAGTTCTATTTTGGGGGGGGGGGGGTGGGGGGGGGGGGGGTGTCCACTAGTCATAATAATTGCGAGGCAGAAGAACAGAATGGGAAACTAACAAAGGTTTTTTATTGGTAACATACACTGTAAGTAGAAATGACGCAAGATAGAATGTCTACTGGCTTGCAATACCTTGTGAAGATGAAAGCTGACATCTCCCACTTTGACAAGCAAATCGCTGGGAATATCACTGTTGACGTACCTGCTCAATCAAATTGTTAAGATGGTGAAAAAATCACTTAGATCTTGTACAAGAACAACACAATCTTTTGCATAAGCAATTTAGTATGCAGATCGAATCAAGGACTTGATACACGATACTTTACCAGGACTGGTCTCTGCGAACGAAGCCGTCGTTCTTGAGCGCCTCGTGCCGGCCCGACGAACCCCCGACGGGGACGAGCCCCCGCTCGCCGACGTGGCTCTCGCTCTCCGACTCCCACATGGCTTCCTATTCTCCTTGATCTCTCTGCACACTATATATGATGATCTTCATGAAAAAAAAACATGACGGATTAGACATGATGAGCGTGTACATATATACACTAGCTAGTGCAAATCAAGAATATCTAAATGGTTTGCTTGACAGGGAAATTAAGTGTGACAGCATAGTACAACCTTTGTGCACACGGGGCCGGCCGGGGAGACGATGGAGATGATCGATCAGGAGATGGTGAATCAGGTAGGAACTGCACGCACTCCTGCTCTTGCTGTCCTTGTTGCGGCTACCTCAGTACTAACGACGACTCTGACAGGGCACCAGCAGCTTAGCAGCAGCAGCAGCAGCGAAGGGTGATGCGGAGCTGGCCGGTCGAGCTAGCTTGTAGCTAGGTTGGGGCCGGACGGAGGATAGGAGAGGGCTGGGGGATGGAGGGTGTGCTGATGGCTGGATCGACGACGAGGCTAGGCGGCTAGCTAGGTTATGGGGCGGAGGGTCGCCAAGGGGCGGAGACCACATGGGGTGTTTGCGCCGCATTGGAGGCTTGGAGCTAGCGAGTTCTACTCATATAGGGTCATCACCAGCCGAGCTGGCCTCTCTCGTCGTTACCTGATGGCCCTCCGTCGTCTACCTCCGGTATGTGCGCGCGCGCTAGCTCCATCGCAAATCCCTTTCGCATCCCGAGGTTAATCCTTCTTGGCCTAGCTGTGGGATCGTCCTATATATCCTTGTCCCCTTCGCATCCCATGGAGGAGATCGAGAAGCTATCCCGGCCTCCGATCCGTTGACGCTGCGGTCGAGTGCAGTGCGTGGTTTAGCGTGTATTGCCGTCGTCTGATCCAACAAAGGGCTACATTATTCAGGTCAGACGATATAATAATTATTATAAAGCATGTAAAAAGTCCCTAATTTAACTTTCAACGCATTACTTTTGGTGCTCCCTCTGGTATGTTTGAGGTAGACGCCTGGAATCATAAATCTTAGTTTTCTCAAGAGAAAAGATACTATTTGATTTATATATTGTAGTAGCCTTGGCCCATAATTTTTATACCATCCAGTTCCTTTTGTCAAATAGCACTCAGGTTACCTGAAGTACAACTTCATGTCTATATTGCTAAACGAGCTTATTTACAGTACAACCATATTTCCAAAAGAAATGTAGAACCCATCTATCTGCACCTTTTCCGGTTCCAAATGTATGTCATTTTAGGATTCCAACTGCGAAAAAACTTCTCTAACTTAACCCATCATTATACGAAAAAATATTACTTCTTTCTACAAAAACTACAAGTCAAGATAGCAAATTGAAGACTGCGTTATTAATGGCGTAAATGCCTTATCTTTTCTGAATAGACGAGAATATACTTATATTGTCCGGCATGTATTTATAGAGAAGGGTAAAACGGCTAATATACATATGTTCAGAGGGAGTAGTACTTATCGTCTCCAGCTGTAAACCATTTTCATTCTTTTTACGGTAAGGCACATGTCACTATTTGTTTGCTATATCTAAAGTACTCCATCATTAAAATATAATAAATATTTTTTTAAAAAAATCTAACTTTTAAGTTTGCCTTATATATGCAGAGTACACAACTAGTTAGATTAAAAAATGCTTTCATACTATATTATGTCAGTCATTCTACAAAAGGTACTACCTCTGTCCCAGAAAGGATGCTCATTTGGATTGCATGCCGGTTAAAGTGATTCACATTTAACCAAATTTCTAGTGATTTGTATTCATATTTATATCTCTCAATAAATTTATTATGAAAGTATATTTGTAATTAATCTAATGATATATATTTAATATCATAAATGTTGATTATTTTTTTGTATCTATAATTAGTCAAACTTAGGATACTAAAGTTTCTTGAGAAGTGAGAAGTGCATTGTTTTTGGGACAGAGAGTGAGTAATAGTCAAAGCCCCTAAAATATAAATTAATAATAATCAAAGTTTAACTCTGAAGGCCAAATTAATAGAAAATACCCATTGTACTTCAACTAAAGGGTGCATACTTATTCACTCTAGGAACCACTGTAAATACTTTTTGTAAGCTATATATAAAGAATTAACAGTTCATTGTTAATCTCTTGTGCATGTAACTCTCGTTGTATAAATTCAGATGACTGCAACAAGTCCGCGGTTTTTCCTAGTAAGGATATATTTTTGAAGCAAGATCAATGCCTAGCTAAGTATATTCTAATGCGTAATCTGCTGCATGGCGTGTCGTGTATCGGTTTCTAACCAACCAAAATGATTGGATAAAAAAGTTATTATTACCTGAAACCAACATTATTATTTTTGGAGCTGTACGGTTGTATGTACCTGTACATGGATTGCCGCCCTTTTATTCTCTTGAAGTTGAAGCGCCCTGAAAAACGTTTCTATAATGCATAGTCGAGTACACGGTACGCACAGCAGGTAGGAGTTGTGCTACAGGCGGTGAGGCCGCCGAGGCCACACAGGCGCCCACACCGTCACCGAGGCAGCAACGTAGCGCGCCGCATCGCCATTCCTCCTCCGGCGCGAGCGCCCATGACCGCGCCACATGACTACAGCGACGTCGCGTCCCCCGCGCGCAAACCCCACCCCAATAACCTTCAGCGAAACCGATGGGATCGGGCTCAAATATCTGGCGAAACACGACTGATCGCAGCGTTGCCCAGCGCTGTAGCTATACTATACCACGGCTGAAGCTTGAGCGTTACTGACATGTACAGCATCCAGGCGACGACCAAGCCCAAAAGCTAGCCATGGCGGCGTGTGCAGTAAATGGGAGTCGCGATCTGCAGTGAAGTGTGGCGCAATCATGGACGCCCACTGTGTCTAAGCAATGATTAGCTACGGAACAGTACTCTCTCTTGTCTTTCTGACGCTGTGTGGTCCTTGCGATTTAATTGTGTGTGTTGCTAGCACACTGATCCTGCTGGAAGCCACGAGTGCTAAATTTATCCATGTATTTTGCCTGATGTTCATTGATTGTTAGATGAGTACTAGGTCATCGATCCGTGCTCCAGGCTACTATAATTTTAAAGATATAAATATTAGGGTGCAGAGGTCCAAACCTTAGAGTTCTTTTAGGTGTGAGAGCTGGCTTGGTGTAATTCGCCTCCAAGTATATTAGAGCAAAATCAACACACACATTGAAGGCTACCAGTGGCATAGGTAACATGTCCCTAATAAGAATTAATAAGCAATGGCATAGGTAAAATAGGGTGCAAAGGTCGAAACCTTAGATTCCACTTTGTTTGCTTGGCAGAACTAGGCTGAAAAGTCTATTGATTTGGCTGATTCTGAGCTGATTCAATAGTATTCGGTGAGGGAAATAATCCGTTGGGCAGGGCTGATAAGCCAAACGAACAAAACGATTTGCTTATAGGATGCATGCATAGTTATGAGACGTGGTTCCGGTTTTTTCAGAGGGTTCGTTTCCTGGTAGTAACCCCACAGGCGGAAGTCCCATTTCTTGACTGCTGGATTACTTGCTAGATTCCCAAGGCACTTCGCAAAGGCTTCGATTCACTGGTCTAGCTGGTCGTATGACCGCTTTGGAAGGAGCGGAACCGGCGTGTACACGAGAGGTCGGCCCTCCAACTAGTCGCGTTCGCCCCTCTCATCCTCGAAGAAGCAAGGCTTTGGGCTCGGGCGGGTTTCATGAGTCATTTTAGGTGTGAGAGCTGGCTTGGTGTAATTCGCCTCCAAGTATATTAGAGCAAAATCAACACACACATTGAAGGCTACCAGTGGCATAGGTAACATGTCCCTAATAAGAATTAATAAGCAATGGCATAGGTAAACTCAAATGTTAGAAAACAAAGACAAAACCATATATGAGACATGCTTCTTCTGTCCTGAAATACAAGTCACCATTGTAACACTCTCAAAATTAAGTAGAATTAATTTAGGGTTCATTTAGATAAATACTAGATTTATTAGGAAAATTATAGAATTTAAAAAGGAACAAACATAGAAAACAACCTATAAATAATCAAGGGGAAATAAAGGGATGCTCATAACTTAAGTATTTTCTAGGACCTAAAATAAACCTCCAAACCCTAGAATAAAACTAGAAAGGGTTTGGTTTGAATTTGAAATCAAATCCTTTTCGAAAACCCTTTTAAACAAATAGAAAATTGTTTAAAGTGTAGACGGGCCAAAACCCCCATTCCGGCCCAACTCCTCTTCAAGCCCAGCGCCAAAAGTCTGGTTTCCCTCCCCCAGTTCCCGGCCTCACCCGCTTTTCCTCCCTCAGCCAGCCGACCGCGGCCCAGCTCGCCTCCGCCGGCCCAGCCTCCTTCCCCGCCCGCTTGGCCCACTGCAGCCCACGCCCCGCCCCTTTTCCCTCGGGCCGCAGCTCCCCCTTTCCGCAGCCCAGCTTCAGCTGGCCCTCCGCGCGCGTGCGGCCCACGCCCGTCGGGGCGACGTCACGCATGACGCCACCCGCTCCCCCTACGTCACCCCTTCTCCTTCCCCTCCGAGCGCCGCCGCAATCCGCCGCCGCCGCTCGATCCGCGGCCGTCGGCCGGGATCGACCCCAGGAGGGCGTGCGTGCCGCGTGCCCGCACCCCCGCGCTCCACCGCGACGCGGGTGCGGCGCCGACCACCCCCTTTGGACCCCGCAGCGAGGCCGCCGTGACGCCATCACCGGCGCCATCGCCGGCGCCACGCGCCCTCACCTCCACGGCCGCCCTCCTCCCCTCTGAGCGACGTGGCAAGCCGCCGGGACCTTTCCCCGGCTATAAAAGGAGGAATGCGCCCTCACTTCTCCCGGCAGGGGCTCAAACCAAGCTCGAGCTTCTTCCCCCTTCTCCCCGCGCACGGCCACGCCGCTCCGCCGCCTCTCTGTCCCTCCACAGAACACCCCCGCGCTCGCCGTGCTCTCCGCTTCCGCCCAGTGCAAACCATGGGGCCGGCGGCGAGCCACAACGCCGTCCCGGCGCTATTCCGGCGAGCCTCGCGGTGGCGCACATGGCGCTCGCGGTGGCGCCGCCTCCTCTTCCTGAGCCGGTGTCCCACCGCTGACCGCCGTCGCCCCGCCGTCATCCCCTCTCCCTGCCTTAACCCCGACAAGTGGGCCCGAGCTCCGACGCCGTCGCCCTTCCCCGTTACACCATCCGCCCGCGGCCCCCTGCACCTGGTCTACATGGGCCGTAGACTCGGCGGCCGCACCGGCCCACGGCCGGTCCATGGCGCGGCAGCCGCGGCCGCAGAGTGGACGCGGTCCACTGGACCGTCGGCCCAGTGGCGCGCGGTCCACCGCGCCCACGACGCCGGCCCACGGAGCGGTGCGCGCAGTGGGTCCCACCGGCCCACGTCAGCTGGCCCACCCTGCTGCGTCAGCCGCCTAGCAAATTGCTAGGTACACCCCGGTAAGTGTACACGCAAGTGTATTTAGAGCCCTTCCTCACTTCTAAAAATTCCCCAAAAATATCCAAAAATACTAGAAATATTTCTAAGCCTATTAGTGCCATCCAATCCTTTTTAGCACATCATTAGAGCCTAAATCCAATTAGGCTAAGTTCTAGCCTATAAGAGGCCATCCCCGGTGTACCCCGGAAATTCCCCTCTCTATATCTTAGCTCCATAAAATCCCCAAGAATTTCCACAAATACTAGGGATTATTCTAAGCATTTTCATATGCTTATTACCCTGGTATCCATCCCCTGACTCCAAAACCCAGTCGCACACTTCCAATGCCCCGCCAAAACCCCGTCTAAGCTCCACGAGCGTCGTTTCGCCGTCCGATCAAACCCCAGAGTTTTGGTAAAACCCTAGCCGACATACTACCCACAAACACCTAAGGGTTCTCTAGAGATCCATATCGATCATTCGGGAATTATTTAATAATTCTCTTCAAAATCCCTATCCTTTAATCCATTAATTATTTCATATAATTAATGGATTATTAATCCAAATCTCTAGTTATCAGCCCTTAGGCAAATCCTTTGAATCTCTGCCTCCCTGTCCTTTCTTCTTTTCCTTTTACGAATTGATTGATGTACTATTATACTGATTGTTATTTTATGTGTTTCATCGATAGCATGACCGGGCCTGACGAGACGACGGGACGTCGAAGCTCCAGAAGACCTGAAGCCCAAGCCCGGTCAACCTACGGAACACGCTCACGTAAGAATCGCCTAAGGACGACAATGAAGGCAAGTCTCACCAATAATATCACTTTAATCACTAAAGTTTACCTTATGTGCAGCATAAGCTACAGGGGGGCATGACCAGAGGGTATGCCCAGCATCGCTGTAGGCTTAGGATGCTGATTGGGAGTGGAAGGAAATCCCAAGGAAGGGGATTCCGAGCCGCTCTGATCCCAGCTAAGGACCGGTTCACGGGAGAGTCTTTCTAGTGCCCAGTATAACCTCGCATGCCAAAAAGGCATAGCCTTCGGGAATGCCTATTTATGTGAGGCCTTGATTCACACCCCACCAGCTGAACCTAGTAATCCATCCCAAGGAAGCCGTATGATTGGACGTAGAGTGCTGACCGGCGAACTGGGACCGCCCGGTGCCGGGTCGAGCACGCGCCAAGTCGGGAAACGGGTATACTGGAGACAGCCCCAGACAGAGGGCTGGGACTGGGCGGCACGGGTTGACTAGGATACAGGGTTAGAGACCCTGGGGGCCAGAGGCCCGATGAGCTCATCAAAAACCCGGGTCGATATCCGCGAGGCGGATGATTAGTAGCCCCTATTTAGCCCCCAGTATACACGTGGCTGGACCTAGGGAATGCTGACCAGCGATGGTCACCGGTGGGTACGAATCTCGTAGGTCGATGCCCGCCTTTCGCGAAGGTGGGAACAGACTGAATGCGGGGTAGATAAGTACGACCTCTGCAGAGTGTAGAATCTATCTGGATAGCCGCGACTCCGGCAAGAGTCCACTTAGTCAAAGCCCCCGATGATTAGATTTACTATTTCTGTACGGGGAACCTGAAACGGCGAAGGTACCGTTGGTCAGGTTCGGGGTTTATAACTGGGACTGGCAGGGAGGATGTGCCCCTCCAGGACCAACCTTTACCATTAATTTAATTTGACATATTATTGAAATTGTGGGATTTGCTGGGTATTCTTTTCAGAATACTCACCCCTGCTTTCATTGTCTTACAGGTTTAGGCCATCAGGGCGAGAAGGCGTTGCAGCCCATTCCGACGGAGGAATGAAGTGCCTAACCGCTCTTCGCTAGTCAAATACGGTGTTAAATCTGTTTAAATATACGTTATTTACTTCTTCTGATACTAATCTGTGAAAAGATCTGTATCAGCGGCCGATCCCGGACCTAATACAGGTACTTAGGGAACCTTTGGATAAGGGGTCCCCACAACCATAGGATTCCAATTTTATCCCTAAATATAAGATGTTCTAGGAGTTTTTGGCAAGTGCTCAATCAACTCAATTAAAAATTTGCCGAAAATTTCCCTTGTTAACTGAAAATCTTTCCTTGTATTACCATTTACTGAGGGTATATGAGACATTTGCCCACCTTTTTATCCTGTCCTAAAAATCCTAGAATGTCTTGTATTCCAGGACGGAGGGAGTAGCTTCTTAGTTCTTAAACAAAACCCCGATGCCTTGAGTTGGGCCTACCACAAATCTTATGAGGGAAGCTGAAATTGAAATACCTAAAGTCCATCGAGGAGCTAGACAAAGCCTCAATGTAGCTCAAGATATAGTTTAAACTTGCTAGGTGATGAAGCCCAATTTAGAAGAAACTAAGAATGATGGAGAAAAAACAATTTCCCTACATGTAATGTTGGAGAAGTTATATTAAAAATAAAAATGAATTTGTATTTTCGAACTATAATAACATATACAAAATTGGTGCTAATGCACCAAATCCTAAATAGCCTTAAAAATCCAACCTATTATCACATATATTTCCACTATTTCTTTGACTCAAGAAATCACTGCCTACTACTAATGAGAGACTTCTTTTGAAGCCTCCACATTAATTCTCATGAGATACGCTAGACAAAAAAAATATTAATTAGGAATTCTTATAGAAGGCTAAGACGGATAAGCATTTTCATCAATTTTGTAGACACTAATCATAATCAATAAATAGCCACCGGGTATATTTTACTTTTGAAGAAATTTCTGACTTTTGCTGTTATGAATAGTATCCTAAAGTAACACACGATATCTATCTAAATTAAACACCTATGTCATTATAAAAATAACATTCTAAATCTGTATCTATATTACCCATATCCACGTTATTATGACTAATCTAAATGAACCCCACCTATACTACCATGAAAGAATAATGTAAAGTTAACCCCTAAATTATCCACAATTGTGGTTATTAAAAATAATCAAAAGTAACTACAAGGTCCGAATCTAAATTATCTATACATTTATCATTATGAGTACAGAATGCCCCAAGGTACTTTTTAAATTGCTTCTAAATTAGCCAATTCAACCGCTGTTAATATAAAAAACCAACTCAAGGTATGCATGCACTATACAGGTGTATGCAGGGAGCAATGATTATTTATATTCTTATGTCAAACACAATGATAAAGCTATGTTTTCTTTATACACATGTCGCATACACATGGAGTTGTGATGCAAAGAGGAAAACTATGAAAAAAGTGAAAAAATATAGTTATTGGAAAGTATCTATGAGTAACTAGATTTTGAAAAAATTAGGTAGAGCAATGATAAACAATTTTATGGGTCCTCAAATTATTAATAAATGTCTAACACTTATGATTTCTTAAAACTAATAGCCCGTGTAGGAGCACAGGTTGACAAAGTTAACCAAGATGATATAGTCAAGATTTGGACTATTTGATTTGATGGTATATATATTGTGCATGGTAAATTTGACATATTGCGAGTTTATAGTTAGAATTACCCTCTTGCAAAGCTTGCCATATGTCACCAATCCAGTAGCTAAGCTCTGCAACAAGTTAGAAAAAATAAATAAAAAAGAGTTGGCATGCATATATAAAATAAAATACTAGCAAAGACACACAATAGCCTTAGATTTACATTGAATCCAAATCATCCCACTCTCCCAAATAATATTTAACTTTATAAAAGGACATAATTTGGCATTGCAAAATACAACCTTACATTTACAATTGTTCTTCCAATATAAAAGGACATAGTTTGCCTCGCACATGTAACAAGACACAAGACCTATCATGTTTAACCATACAACAATACAAAGTACAACCACATAGAATTCAAATATCATCATCACAATATAACTTTAGACAAAATGAAGCATCAATAATAAACTAAATTTGGTTTAATGAATACAAGATCAAATAAAGTCTTAGTTTAATATATAGTCACACAAAATACAAATTAATAATGTTTCTAAGAAACAGTTAAATGCATTATAAGTTTTATATGATATACAAAATTGCAACTCCTCCAGTAGAATGGAAGGAGGGATTGTACCAGAATTCAGCTTGGGACAACAAGGATTTCCACTCATTAGGATTAGTAATAGGTAATGACTGTAGTAATCCAGCTGAATGAGTGTTAACATGTTTAGCCTGCTGACATATGGAGCATTGTTGAACATAATCATACACTGGTTGCCCCCACAATCACTCTCAAAATCTCCAATTGTTGCCGAATCAATGACCATGTGTGCGTATCGAGGAAGACAAATGATAACACTTGTGATGCTCGTGGCCAATGGTGGCCCAGCAACATGAGATCAACGAACAAGTAGATCAAATTCGGATAGGTTTGGGAAAAGCGAGGAACCCTAAACCCATGTTTCAGTGTTCTATTTTTCAGATATGGAATAGTTCTATTGCCGCACGATTTCAACTTAATACAATAGTTGGACTCATGCCCCACTGTCCACACATTTTTTTCATTTGCTGCCTTCACTTGTTACTTGGCGTAGGGGACATGACATGTTTCCCATGTCTTGATAATGTTGTCTTCCATTTAAGAAAGCACGTTCTCAAGACAAATTGTGTCCACCTCGGATGAAGTCGGTTCGCCCTTGCTTTCCTCCATTGTTTACCTCGTTCATTTGTCCGATCATGGGGCCGGCTCAGATTCTAGAGTAAGAAGCTATACACACTCATAGTAGTGGTATAAGAAAATGTATATATCATCGGATTATGAATGAAACTTTATCATTTCTACTTGAGGCTACGGTGAGGGCTATCGCGTCGCATGAAGACGACTTGTCGGTGTTCTACCGTCGATCCTACCAAGGGATACCCCGAGGTAGTAGAGTTCAGGTGGGGTTTCGCCGAGATCAGAAACGCAATGGGTACACAACATAAGTTTAGACAGGTTCGGGCTGCCGAGATAGCGTAATACCCTACGTCCTGTTTGGTTGGATTGTATTGCGAATGGATGTAATTGTGTATCTCTCTGTTGAGAGACTTGGTCTACGAGTCTATGGCTCTTCTACCGATCTATGCACCCCTGCCCTCCTTTATGTATCTCACGGGGCGGGGAACTAGTCGGTTACAATGTTGGAGTCCTAATAGGATTATAGGGTAGAGTCCTAGCAGTAGTCCGACTTCTTTCTTTGTTGGTACCCAGGGGTTCCATATCCAACAAGCCCCCGAGCGCTTCATTGTCGAGTTCTTGTTATCAACCGAGTACTTGCCAAGTCTATCGAGTACTTGCTTGATCTTCTAGAATCTGTGAGTACTTATCTTGTCGATCTTGGAAAGTTCTTGGTTGACGCGAGGCTGTGAGGTGCTCATGCCCCGTAAATCTTGATCAACTTGTAGTCTTCAATAATCAATGAGCGGCTTGAAAAAGTCGCTCTTGATATCAAGTAGCCCCCGAGCCTTAGGTTGAATCGAAGAATCAGGCTGAGGGTCCACAGAATCTTGAATCTTCATCTTGTCTTGAAATGTGCGGCTTGAAAAGTCGCACTTGATATCAAGTAGCCCCCGAGCCTTGGTTTGAATTTGTAGAATTGAGCGATGGTCTTGTCTTGAATCTTCATTATTCGTCTTGAAAAAAATCAACAATCGTTGTATATAGCCTCAAAAACGATAGCGAGATGCATAGCCGCTGACGTGGTCAATCTTCTCTCTCGGATCCGTTGTACCCATACCTCCTCTCTCCCTGGCCCCTGCAGGGCTTGGAGCTCAGCGCACGAGCTCAATCTAGTTGCTTTCCTGCCACACGACGGTTCCCAAATCTTTAGTGGGAGACCGGGAGTAGAAGAGTAGTAAGAGCAACTCCAACAGATCCCCTTTCCCCCTTTAGTCATAAAGGGGATTTAGGAGAGAAAAACTTGCTCCATCAGATTGATTTTTCCCTTTTCTCTTTCCCCTATCTCTTCCTCCTCTCCCATTTCTTTTCTCAATCTGGCTCCTCCTCCCTTTCCTTCCCCTCCTCTCCAACCGTTCGATCTGCTAGCCACAAGAATTTGTTGACCGCACGATCTGCAAGCCTCTAGACCGCCACTTTGCTCCACTCGCCACCATGCCACAGCCCACTCCGTCCGTCGCCACGCCACGAGATGATGCCGAGGACGCCAACGCAGCCGCGGGGCGCTCAAGCCTACCACCGGCGAGAACGCTGGCCTGCGGCACGCCGCCACGGAGAAGGACCGCGAGCTCGAGGCTCTACGGTGGGAGAACGAGATGCTTAGGGCCACGGCACGAGAGCACACTAAGGAGCTCGAAGCCTAGGTGACTGCGCACCGCCGCCTGCCGCACGGCCGCCCGTCGGTCATCGCTCGGCCGGCCGCCCCACAAGCGTCGCCCTTCTGCTCACCTCTGCCGCCCGCCGCCACCTTGCACTTGGCCCTGCCCTTGCGCTGCCCCTTTAGCTTGAGAACGGAGATGAGAAAAGGAAGAAGAAAGGTGGTGTCACTTGCAACTGGGGTCCGCGTGTGAGAGAGGAGATGAGAAAGGGAGAAGGGGATATGATTTTAGTCATTCTCCCCAATAAACTGGGATTGTGAAAATGGATTCTCCTGAAGTGAAAAAAGGAAAGACGAAAATCAATCCGGTGAAGATGCTCTAGAAATCCCTGGCTGCATCCTCCTCGACATGGGCATGGGCTGGTTGGGATCACCATACTCACGAGCAAACAAGCCCGAGGCCCGATGAAAAGAGCATTTTTCCGTTTTACTTTTTGGTGGGATTCCATTTTGGGTTGAGTAGAGCAACTGGGCCTGCTTTTGTGTCGTAATCTAGCGCCGATGATGAATGGGTTCGGTGCCACGTTTTTAGCTGGGTCACATGCTTGTCCTAAAGGAAAAACCGGGCCACTTTCCATCTGCGATTGATAACGATGCAACATCCACTGTGGATTTTAGAGTCATACCATCATTGGAATTTTGTGAGTGCAGTCGCTTTGGCAGCTCAGGAACGGCACGTAAAACGGACGCACGCGATGAGCGTACGTAGATGTAGATGCCATCCATGAGTGACGAAAAGCGTTCGACTTTGACCAGAGCGCCTGACTGGCACTTTATTTCTGAGTTGATTTTCTTTCTAGTCTTGGGCTCTTGGCTTTTTGTTATAAGTTTAGTCCTTTCAAATATTTCTTTTTTCTGAGTTGACCATGGTTATGCATAGAGATTTTCACGTTACATGAGGAGGATTTATCAGAAGCCAGGGTTTTGCTATTAATTCTCTACTATCTTCTCAACTATCACTGGTTTAGTGACATGCTAGTCTTCTCGCTAAAGCCAATTAAAAAAAAAGGCCATATTCTTCCATCATAGAAAAGGAAGAAAAAAAAAGATCGCAGACGGAAGTTACCTTGTTGCCCCTCCTGGGTCTTAGTCATCCACACGGTACGGTAGCCGTCACACGCCCTTGCTTTTCTTCACGAATCAGCAGCCACTGCACACGTAGGCACATCTTGATCAAAAGTCTCAAGCCGCGCGTGCTTGCCTCGTTTTTCCTCCGGCCGTTCCTCATGTCACGAAAGCTACCTCTCAAGCAGATCGAGGGATGTGGACCAGGGGCGTACTACCGCCTCGCTCACGGCACGGCCGGCTTTAATTTCTCTCCGTCCACTTTTACTACCCCAGTTGATTCCACGTCCATATATCATACACATCAGTGCGTCTGGCTCGATTATTCCTTGCTATCTTCTTCCACTCGATTCCATGGCGTCTGCCGGATCCGACGGCGGCGCCTCCGCCTCCGCCTCCACCGCCGCCGTCTGCTGCATGTGCGGCGACCGCGGCCTGCCGCACGAGCTGTTCCGGTGCAACCACTGCGGCTTCCGGCTTCAGCACAGGTACGGTGTACTCCTACATCGATTGAGCAATACTCTGCTGGATTGGTCGTTTGATCTTCCGACTTTTTTTGAGGCCACTGACATAGCACAATCGAGCATGCACAAACGGACGCATGTGTGGATCAGGTACTGCAGCGACCTGTACCCGAGGCCGTACCGGAGCTGCAACTGGTGCCTCATCAAGGACGACGGCGGCGGTGGAGGGGGCGGCTCGCCGGTTAAGGTTAAGGCGCCGGCGGTGGCAGGAGCCAGACGGAGGCCGAACGATTCTCGTGACGACGGTGATCAAGAAGAGGAGAGGGCGTCTGGCGGTGGATGCACCAGGTCAGCGTTCTCGCCGGATCCTGAAAAGCCGGTGAAGAAGAAGCCGCCCAAGCCCAAGAAGAGCCGTGATGACAGAGAGGTCCGCCGGCCGGTGGTGAAGACGGCGGCGAAGAAAATAAGCGAGGCGCCGCCTGCCGCTGCTGGCGGCAAGGCGCCGTTCAGGGTGAAGGTGCGCCGGTACAAGCTCCTGGCAGAGGTGATCTCTGCAAGCTAGCAGATGCAGATGTATATGCACAGCCAGAGGAAAAGCCTGGATGACGTACCTTGTTTTTGTTTTTTTAGAAGGAACAATGTAATGTATCGATCTTAGCACAGTACATCGGCTCTTTTACGAACCCCGAAAAAAGGAAAATTATAAGAAAAACAAGAATCCAGAAAAAAGGAAAATTACAAAGTTTAAATCTCCTAATCATCTTTCTCGACGACTTCAGGGATCCGTTCGTCACCGCCGTCCAAACCGCTTCCCAATCGTCGCCGGACACCAGAGCCAAACTCCACAAAGTAGAGGCCGCTGAGGAGGGCTTACTGCTAGGCGCAGATACCGAGTACACCGCCTCCCAGGCGCATTGTGGGCACCTTCTTTCGAAAGTCCCGAGATTACCTGTAACAGGCCCTGGATCAGTAAGCTGATCCAGATCTCATCAGAGATTAGCGTCAAAAGCAATAAATAACGTATAAATAACTAGTTTTATTACCTTTTCTAGCGGAAGGCGGGGCTGGCGCTTATTCCGTGGCGGGAATGAGCTAAAGCACCAAGAAGGCCCAACCCTGTGTATCAATGAAGGCAAGACTGAGTACAACGGTACTCAGCAAGTACTTAGCAATCAAAGGTATGAATATGCATTATTAGTTGACAGGTTATTAAGTATATCGATGTTGGGTCCTGGAGGGGCAAGAACCTCCCTACCAGTCCCCGGTGATTCTGGCGCGGATCCTTCTGTCGATCCCGCAATCGCCTTCTCCTCACTATCATCACTCCTATGGGTTATTCCTGGCTAATCTATGGGAGCTTTAACCAGACGGGCTCATGACCGAGAGCCACGGCTATCGACAGATTGGGTAACTCTGCAGAGGTTTGTACTCTTGAAACTATACGGTCAGGCGACCCTTCCGTGGCCAACGGTAGGGCCACCCTACGGGACTCGTATCCACTGGCGTCCATCTCTGGACAGCTTCCATCTGGGTCTACCCACGGATGCTACTGGGGTCTAAACAGGGATCGCATAAACGTCCACAAAAGGACCTTCCCGGGGAATAGGTGCACCAAATATATAAAGGGCATGCTTCCACATAGCCCTTGGGCCCTACCAGCCCTGTCACATGCGACCCGTGCCGATCAGTCCCAGCCCTCTGTCTGGGGCTGTCTCCAGCATTTCCGTTGCCCACCGTGGCCCCTGGGGTAGCTTTCCCAGAGGTAGCTGGTGGAGTGTGAGTCGAGGCCTCACATTACAGGGCATTCCCGAAGGCTATGTCCTTTTTGGCCCGTATAGCCGTACATGGCGTTGGAAAGACTTTCCCAAGAACCGGTCCTTAAGCGACCAAGGTAGGCCTCTGGATAGGAGCTCCTCCGAGACTATCCACCCTACCTCGCATCTTCTTCCCCCTGGGTGCCTCTCGCAACCAGGGTTTCTGGTACTGGGTAGTATCTTAGTAGTTGGGGGTATCTGAGTGGCTAACTTCAATGCAACTACAGACACCAAGAAAGGAGTAGAGCATATTAATGCAGTTGATTAACATGAGCAAGGGAATTGCTAAGACTTGCCTTTATTGAGGATCCTTATCGCGTACGGTTATCGATGCTGACCGGGCTGGGCTTCTGGCACCTGAAAGTTTTGGCGTCTCGTCGAGGCCCGGTCATGCTAGCGAACGATAAAACACATAAAATAACATCAATACATTAATCAATGCCTATAGATTAGAAGGGGGAAGGGAGATAGATACTTCGGAACGTACCTACGGATCCGGATGGATTTGTTGACGGATTATCCATTAATTATTTAATAATAATTAATGGATAGGATGATGGGCTTAGGAGGGGTTTAGCCGGTGGGATGGCTTCTAAGTGTGGACGGAAAGGCTAGGGATAATTATTCTGAGAATTATTGGATATCTAAATAATTCCTGAATAATTATATTAATTATTTAGAAATAGATTTCTTAAATAATTAAGGGTATTGGATTGAATTTCAAATAACATTCCGGAAAATTATTAATATAATTTTCCGGGAATATTATGGGTGGCATGACGGCTAAGCTTTGCTGATATCTGGGATTTTGGGTTGGGCAGCATAAGGGCTAGGTTTTACCTAGGGTTTTATTTGGGCGGCGCAACAACTATTTAGGGCTAGGGTTTAATAGCCGGTGCTTTTGTTTGGGCGGCATAACGGCTGTACCGGGGGAGATCTGGGGTTTGAATTTGGGCAGCATAACTGCTAGGTCGGCTAGGATCAGGGTTTTGGTCGGGCATTATAACGGCTAGGGTGGACTGAGCTGGAACCTCGGAGCTTGGGCAGCATCCCGGCTAGGATTGCGAAACGGCGAGCTGCGATGGGGTTTAGCGGCGGGGGTCGGGCATTGTGCGGCCAGCCGAACTGGCATCGTCCAGAATGCTCATCGACAGAATCTAATGACGGGTAATTAGAGGGTTATTAATCAATAATTAACGATGGTTACGGTAGCAATTACTTTTGCAAAACGTGGATTAAGTACCAAGGTTTTAAATCTTCCGCTATAGCTGCGCTATAGCCCGCTATAGCTATCTGGGCTTACGGTACCTCTATTTGTATTTCATGTACAATTTAGCCGCTATAGCCCGCTATTAGTCTCATTTAGCCCGCTATTAGCTGTTTTGTAGTCTAACCGCTAAATACCTTTAGCCTGCTATTTAAAATCATGTTAAGTAGGCTCATTAGATGCGTGTCACATGAAATCTAGTCCATCCATATAATGTGTTATTTTTTAATCTACATTTAGTGCTCTATTCATGTAAGATTCTTTTTGATGTGATGGAATGGAAAATTTTTCGTGGTGGAACTAAACAGGGCCTTAAATCGAATCACCAGAATCTATACAGCCCAGCTAGTACAACCGTAGAAGACAGCTGTCTAAGTGATAATTTTTGAGGAAAAGTAATTTTATGGCCGAAACACTATACTCTCCTTTTGTCAGTTAGTGACATCCATGATATAATGTACGGTGTTTATAGGTAGATACAGATTAGTCCAACAACCTATGAGTTGCTCACACAACTGCAGAGGCTGTTATTTGTAGTGGGAGCAGAGGGACAATGCTGGAGCCAGTATATATTATACGTAGATAGCTGACAACACATATGCTTTGCAACCTATCTTATGGATATAACTAAATTTTAGAAGCAGCATTTTTATCTTGGCTATAGTGCTCGTAATGCTGCAGCTTGAGTATCCCGTGACAGCACGGTTGCTTATGAATAAAAGCGACATCATCCATCCACTATAAGGTGACCCCAAATCACTATGATATGAAGCGGCACTGATCCAAATGAATAGGGTTGTTTTTGTTATGAATACTTAGGCTTGTCAAGCTGTTATGCTTGGATGATTTAAAGACTATTGTCTTTGTCCTTGTTACTGTGCATCTGCTCTATAGAAGATCATGCTTGAGTCTTGCTGTGGATGCAAGAGTTAGCAAGACTAGTTCTTAAGATGGGTGTGCTCATGCTAGTAAATAAGCACAAAATTAATCTCGAAGAGAGCACCATTGTACAATTGTCCGGTAGCACCTTTTTTGTTTTTGTTGATATGCAAGATACAAATAAGCACAAAATTAAAAGGAATGCGTACAACACTTCATATCACCTTGTATCAGGGGGGAGGACTTATAGGTGATCATAATCTTTCACATAAGTATTGAGAGGAGGAAAGAACTGGTGCAACCCAAACTGGCGCATCACTTTTTGAGGATATTGTATTCCTCTATATGATTATTGTGGACCAAAGGCATCATTGTGAGCCAGTAATTGGAATCACGCGTGCACAACAACGCCATTCGGGGCAATTATTTGGACTGCTTCTGTGCCATACGGAGTCCAGGTGACATTGGCATCCTTCAATTGATCAATGTACATTTTTTCTTAGAATACTTACTCTTCGATGGCACCAGAGACTACCCATCGTTTGCCTATCCTTCTCGTCGGTACAATACATTTCAGGCTCGTACAATTTAGTATTTCCTGCTGGTCGGCCTACTTTGAATCTACTGTAGCATCACAGCTGAAATATTAATGCACATCAACCACCAAAAATAGGGCATGATATGTCTTAAAAAGCACGACTGTACCCTAGCTCCAGCTCCTAGGGGTTTGTTTCCAACAACAATCTCCTAAGCTATCGGGGCAAGTGTTTGGGCAAATTCCCTGTATGCCATTGTGAAATGTAACTTCTCCCTTACATGCCATTGAAAATGAGAACATCCCCTCAATACCATTGGTTTCAACTTTCCATCCCTCTTGTGCCATTGCCGTCAAGTTCAGCGGTCAGTTCCGTTAGAGGCCGTCTCGGGCCCCGCGTGTCAGTGGTGGGAGCGTCCGTTCTGGTCTTGCGCTGCCCCTCGAATCCTCGACATCGCTTGAGGTCCACGCGTCCCTCCTCCGCCGAGAGGCCCAGGCCAGCACCGCGCATCCCTCCTCCGCCGGCCCGATCCCCGGCCGCCGCTGCGCCTCCCACCTCTGCCGGCCCGAGCACCGGCCGCCGCCGCAGCCTCCTTCCTCCGACGGCCCGAGCCCCGGCCGCCGCCGCGCTTCCCTCATCCGCCGCGCCTCCCTCCTCCGCTGGCCCGAGCTCCGGCCGCCGAAAAAATCGAGCTCCCGGTCCCTATCGCATAGCTGCGCAGCTTCGCCCGCGCGAGCTGCCTCGCGGACATCGACGCGACCCTCGCGCCGCTGTTCCCCTCCCACACCGTCGCCGCGCTCTCCACCCTCTCCTCTGTCGGCCTCCCCGACCGCGCCTCCGCGCTTCTCGGCACTGTCCCGTCACCCACCTCCGCGCACCTCAACGCGGTCGTTGGCCCGCTCCTCCGCCGCCACCGGCTGGTGGGGCTAGTGCCGTCCGTCCTCGAGGCCACCGTCGCGCTTCCCTCCTCCGCCGGCCCGAGCTCCATCCACCGCCGCGCGTCTCTCCTCCGCCGGTCCGAGCTCCGGCCTCCTCCGCGGCGCTTTCCTCCACTGCTGGCTCGAGCTCCAGCCGCCGCCGCGCTTCTCTGCTTCGTCGGCCCGAGTGGAATCGTCGGGGCACCAACCAAGACAGCAGCAGCGGCGACAGCACGACAGGAGTGAACGGGGCGGGGCCTGCGCAGGTGAATGGTAGCAGGGCGGCGGCGGCTACGGGCCTCGCGCAAGGACGTATGTCACGAGGTCGCCCGGGCGACCAGCTCCACCAACCTTAGGCGAATGACAAAGAAGATGGCAAGGGTAATATTGTCCTTTCACTGTGACTTTAACAGCTCTGTTTGTGCACTGTGACGGCAATGGCACAGGAGGGATGGGAAATTGAAACCAATGGCATTGAAGGGATGTTCTCATTTTCAATGGCATGTAAAGGAATTTGCCCCATGTGTTTTGGTACTACATAAATGACAAACATGACTACAAAGAGACACAATATGTAAGCCTCCAAGTATCTATTTCGAGTTTTCTTCATCTGGGTCATTGCGAATGAACATCATCTATAGATGAAAAATAAATAGTTAGTTCAAACAATTTGTGAAAATATAAATATGCACAATATTTCCGATGTGGAACTTACATAAAAAAGATTCAGCCATCTCTTGGTGACCCGCTAGACTTTGGACTGAATTCAAAGAATGGTTTATAGCCCTCCACTCGTCCATTGGGAACAATGTGCCTAAATCGGTTAATTAGGTCATTTCGCCATGTCTAGAGTGCCTTTCCGCAAACTATTTTCCCGCTTAGTGGTAGTCCTAACAAGTAGGACACAACTTATAGCGCTATCCAGTGCGAGGTGAAAGCTGTGGGTTCTCGGCCTCCACTGATCAATAAGTGCAGCCAGTGGCGATTTGTCGTAAAAAAACATTTTGAATGATGAGAGTTCCGCTCCACTAGCCTCGCCATAGGTAGCAGGCCAGAACCCACATTCAAAACATCTTTTTATGACAAATTGCTAGTGATTGCACTTATTCATGGCGATATGATTTAATCAACCAATTTAGGCACACTATTCGCAATGAACAAGTGGAGGCCAGTACTGCGAGCAGGAGCCCGAAGACCCATATCGCGAGCAGGAGATCCCCAAGGGCTTTGAAGACCGCAAGTCCAACTCCAACCTTTGATGCAAATTTATCTTATGTTTTTGAGACACAACCTATTGACATGTTTATAAAATTGCATTGTTTTGTTGCAAGACCTGGTTGGATAGCCACCCCTTGATCTGTTTGGATGATAGTCATTGCTAGATACGCTTAGGACTCTGATACTCGTACTTCCATAATAATAATGATGCTCATGTGTTTTAAAATAAAGAAAGTTAAGTGTGAGTGGTTAAAGACAAAGGGTGGATTTCGATGAAAAAGAAATGTGAACCCGACAAGACGGATGGGCGTTTCTTGTGTGAAGCGCCTTAATGGTGAGTTTGTTGTAACGTCCCGCCTCCCAGAGGCCGGGCCCGCTTACACCTGGCAGCTCTCTAGAACCTCAAGACTATCCTCACAGACCAACACACGTCTTTTCTGCGTACTTTGTCCTCACTCATGCGCACCCGAGAAGTACTTCCCGGTCGGTCACCCATCATGAAATTCCTCCGGGCCAAGCACGCTTAACCCCGGAGTTATTTCAAGATGGGCTTCCGAAAAAAAAGTTGCAACTTGTTGGTATGAGTATTCTATCAATCCTATTAAGCCCTGGGCTGTCACAATCTTACCCCCTTAGGAGACCGACGCCCTCGTCGGTCAACCCAGTCCAGAAACGTCCTCTCTTGGCCACGTCCGTGTGCCCAGTGCTGC